>APFE030308443.1:158365-187277 GCA_000404065.3 Pinus taeda | reverse complement strand
CGAAAAAGTCCAATCTGGAGTCTTCTTAAGTTTTTCAGACTCTCTAAAATTGAAAAACGCCGAGTTTCTCCTATACTGGACTCGTTAAAATTTCACAGTAAGGACCTGTTCTATTACAAACAGGAACGGACCACTCCTTCTTAGGGTTCGAATCAAAACTAAGTTGGACTCATCCGAAGGATGAGCTTATAATCAAGCATATGTTATCCTCCTCAAGCTTGTAAAAAATAAAGAGGTACTTGCCAGAAATGGTGGGGGAAAAGAGAGAGAAATGAGCCTGTTTGTCATACTTTGTAACCACTCTTGAACACGACACTTTCATTCACCTAGGTTGGGAAATCCTTTGCCTAACAGTTGATCAAACCACATTGAAAGTCTTCAGCCGGTTTATGGGTATTAACTTTGGGTCAATTGTCACCAAACCATCTGCTGTGTAGTTATGTGTTCAAGAGGTCAGTGCAAATAAGCCATTCATCTGCAAAATATCTGTCATCCATCTTGGCCATCCCTGAGTCAGTCCTTGCACCTAAATTTCTTCAAACTTGATCTATGATTTCGTGTTGTAGGCTTGCCTACGATTCCTATCGACTTCAGCTCTTTATCTAGAAGGATGATGTAGAAATCGCCAATACCTTGGGATCTGCATGCCTTAATGACAGGTTTCTCGCCTTCGACGATAGTTTGCATCATTGACTTTCGATCGAAGGATTTCATGACATGTTCGACATCGACACATCCAATCACATCTCATGGATTGTACTGAGTACTTTGAGAGCCATTGTCATTATTGGTGGTTTCTCTCACACTTGTTAACAGTTTACATCATCGACTGGTAATCAAGTGGTTCCTACCATGTTTGACTTCGACACATTCATTCGCATGGATAGAATCGTACTATTTCGAGAAGTAGAAATGAAGACCCTGGATCTAGTTTCCACCATCCGGGTTGCGAGGAATTTTGTATTCATTATATTATAGACTATTCATAAACAGATGGTTGCATCCATACTGTGTCTACATGTGTCTATACTTGTGATGTATTACAGGATCGTTCCTATATCAGAGCAGTAGTTAGTTTTCTAGTTAGTTTTGATCTAAGTATGGGAATGCCTACCTCCCTCAGCAATGATATGATCTCATATATATATTTTGCATTTGAATGTTTTTACAGGTTCCAACCGGGCTTCCCTCAAGATGATCCTCGAAATGATAAAGTACTTCACTCTTCCTAAGTGATAAATGAAATCCTCATCTATTACAGACTTCGCACTTTAGAGGGCAATCTGTTACACAAAAATATCGTCACCATGACTATTTGCAATCAGTATGGGTCCATCATCACTTATACTAGCCTCCTAAGCAAGTCTCAGACCTTAGCTCTTCATGTCAAGCTTTGCAAATGAGAGAAAGACATTGAAAATCAATAAAACTCTGGTTTCGCACTTTCTCTCACTTTTGCCTGCGGGCCTGCACTCTTTGTTCATATTACTTGCGTATCTGCACGCTCTGCTTGTAAAGGGGTGGGTGCGTACCCTTGTAAAAGTCAAAAAGGCGCAAGTTTATTCTAAAAAATTCACTTTGGGTTAATTCTAGATGTTTCTAGAAGGAATTTTGACATGGATTGTTCACTCCAAGGTGGTTCATGCATCCCAAAGGAGAAGGAGCTAATCCCTTGATAGGAGGAGCTATCCCTTTGAAGGAGGGCTTTATCCCCTTGAAGGAGGACCTAGTAACTTCCCTCCATTGCACTATAAATTAAGGCATTGGGTCAGTTGCTAGAGAGGTTAGAAGCTGAACATTTTGAGGGTAAATTCTGATGGAATTGGGACTTCCTAGTTAAACTTGAGAGGAGAGATCACATACCTTTTTGTTTCATTGGGAAGTGAGTGAAACTTGTCAAAGTAGAGGAGACTTCTTGTCGGACCCTGGGAGGATCTTGTACAGCATCAAGGCACAGGTTGTAAAGTTGTAAAGTGGATTATATCTTCGAAGTGTCCGTCTATGATGCGCACAACAAAAATCTGAGCATCAGGTAGTCCCTCCTCCAAATTAGTGGGTTCCTCGCCCATCTCAATGCACGATAAGTGATCCGGTCTTGCGTTCAGGCATCCTGGCTTTACTACAACCTCATAATCATATTCCTGGAACAATAAGAGCCATATGCATATACGCCCCCAACACAGGCTTATTGACTAGGTATTTCAGCACGGAATGTTTGGTATACATCTTGAAATGTCCTTCAAGCAAATAGTGTTGGTATTTTTGGAGTGCGTACACCATCGCCAACCCCTTGAGCTTGGTGGTGGAATAGTTCTTCTCTGCTTTGGACAACCTCCATCTTGCAAACGCAATAGGGTGATCCAACACTTCCTCGCCCTCCTGTGTGAGCACTACTCCCAGCACAATACATGATGCATCAACATGGACATGAAACTCCACATCCCATTTTGGGAAGACCAGGATTGGAGTGGAGGCCAATTTCCCCTTCAGGACATCCAAAATTTTCATGCAATCATCATTCCAGCAAAATGTAACATCCTTTTTCAATAGCTTTTCCATCAACGCAATTACTTGGGCATAACTTTTGATAAAATTTCTGTAGTACTCGGTGTGTCCCATGGTAGTGCGCAGCTGTTTAACACTTCGCGGTGCTTCCAAATTTAGAATAGCAACAATCTTTGCAGGGTCCACCATCAGTCCCTGTTTGCAGACTACATGTCTCAACAGTTTCCAAAGGGAACAAGGAATGTGCACTTCTTAAGTTTCAGCACAATCTAGTGTCATCGACAAGTATCCAGCATCAAGTGTAAACTTGCTACATGGTGCTTAACTAATCTGAGGACAATCCAATCATCCAGATAGACCTCCAAGAACTTATGGATGTATTCTTTGAATGCAGCAACAATGATGCGCGAAAAGATGGCTGGTGCATTCTTCAATCCAAATGGTATAATGGTGTATTAAAAGCAACCCCATTCCATTGCAAAGTTCGTTTTGCTTCTGTCTTCCAGTGGGATCTTGATCTGGTGGTACCCCGAGAACCCATCTATGAACAAGTACGCTTCTTGTCCACCAAAATTTTCCAATACTTCATCTATGAAAAATGTCAGGAATGGTTCGTGTACATAGGCATCATTCAACTTCCTAAGGTCCACACATATTCTTATTTTTCCCTTCTACTTTTTCTCCTGTACTACCATAGGACTCACCTAGTCAAATTCTTCCACCGGCTCAATAATTCTGACTACGAGCATTTTGTCTAGTTCTACACGAACCTTTTCCTTGTACTTCAGATTCAAGTGGTAAGGCCTCTTCTTGAAGTTTCCCTAAGTTTCCAACAATCCCTTTTAAATCCATAATTTTGGTCAAGAATAAGTCTTGGTATTCGAGGAGTAACTCAGCAACCTTATCCACCATGGCATCATCCTAATAGTCTCCAAGCATTGCATACTTTGGTTCTGCATCTGTCCCAATGTTTACCTGCCCCGTTTTTAGCGGCGCGGTGATGTTTGGATCCTCAATCAATGGTCCGCGAACCTCGCGACATCCTTCCATTTCTAGAATGTTAATATTCTATGGATCCTCATCATCCTCCTCAACATTTACATTGTAACATTCCAGTGCATAGCTCAGTTGCGTCGCCCATTTCAGCTAAAGCACTTCCATTAGCTCCTGGGGTATTTTGAAGATAGCTACTTTCACTACTTGTAGTGCATCATCAACTATATCCCACCACTAATCTTCAAACGTGAAAGTTAATAGAAATCCCTCGTGCAAGATATCCCATTCACTCATACCATGGTGGAGCTTCGTCTCAGTATACCAATTCATGGGTATGACATCCAGGGTATGACAGAAAAAATGCACCCGTTCGAGCTGTGGCTCTTCCCCATAGACCTTGGTTGATTTCGGAAGGTGTGTATGTGGATCATCACATTCGTCATATTTGTCTATTAGCCACATCTCTAGCTTCCCAAATCATAGGCACATCATCCTTCTGCATTCGCACCAATCCCCGAAACTCTGTTGGTGCATACCCCACCACCTTGCAGGCGTAGCGCACAATGCCCATTTTAGAGCATCAAACCATTGTTGTTCTGACACTTCGCTTCAAATTTGTTTAGGAATTCATCCACTATGGTCAACCCGTCATAGATAGGTAGATCTCTCGCCCCTGTTGCTACACATCGTAGTGACCTTATCATCATGTTACAATTGAGCGTGGTTACCTCATGTAACCGGTTTTGCCATCATTCTGTTTCCTCATCTGAATCTGATGTGCAAGAGCTTTTGCACTCCCACGAAATCCTGCCATCCACTGTAGGATTTACCCAATCTTGTTCCCAATTAGTTATCTTGTAGATACAGTCTAGCTTTTCATCACTCTCGTTGTTGCACACTGGCTCTGTGTAGCGCGATCCTTTCGCAGGGTCTAAAGGTACCACTATGCGTAGTGACTTTTTCTCAAAAATTATTTTGCGCTTCTTAAGGTTTATCACTCTATTCATATCAGTGGCCCAATCTATTCCCAATAGTGTGGGATAGGGATTTTTGTAATCAAAAATATCTATCACTTTGAAAACTGCAAGTGCACTCACACCCTCGATGTCTACCATTATTCCCTACAGTCTTCTCATCAATAGGATCTTCTACTAGTTCACCATTCACAATTGAATAGGGGAACATTGCAACGTGGGCCTTCCCATGTGTTATAGAAATATTTGGGCACTGCAACCCCAATCTTATATGTCGATAAACGAAGGGCTCTTTAACCCCTAAAAGTGTTGTTTCATACCCTAAAGGATCATAGTCAACTGATTACATCATTCCCCAGAAGTTCCACCTGAAAAACCACTCAGAATTGGCCAAAACTGGACCATACTGACTGCTCCACTATCAAGGTATGATGTATACTAACTCCTACACTAGCTAGGTCTGATGCATACTGAAGAGGCCTTCTGTGGGGTGCGATGAGCGAGAATGGACAAATGTCTGAGACATTTTGCTAAGTGGATACTCATGGAATCTTCTAGAAACTTCTCCTATGACACTTGCCTCTCTGAATTCACCCAGGGATGAGTAAGAGATCCAAGAAATCTCCAAGTGGAACCAAGAAATACAAGTGGAATGACACTAATCAAAAACCAAGAGATGACTCACACCCTTGCAGACATCTATAAATGGATCCCTCATCTAAGAGATCTAGAGGCTAGAATTTTGAATTTGTAAGGAAGTGTTGATAGTTTGTCTTTGAGCGAGAACATTGTATTGTTGGGTGATCTTGCTTTTCATCAGGTGAAGAGGGCTTTGATGCTGGGAGGATGATGCTGGATTAGAAAACTGGGTTGTAATCCTCTTCTATTATTAATAAAGTTCTTTGAGTTTTCCTCCATACAATCGTGTACTTGTGAATCTTGTTATTTGTGAATGCCATTGTATGTTCAATGTATTTCTAATTCTGCATTGTTTATGATATAATAGATCGAGATGCTTTGATGGTGTTTTGATACTTTGTTTCTACAGGTATTATCTAAGCGGGACAAGTAGGAGAGGAGTTGCAAGCTCTATCAAGGGAGAGAGAAATCAAGCAAGGATTCAAGCGAAAGATCTAGGTTGGCCCCTTTGTTTCTCTCTTATCTATCATACATAAAGGAAATCGCAAATTACTTTGAATGTTTGTTTCTAGGATAGCGGCCAATCCTAGTGGGACTAGCAAATCAAAAAGACACTAGCTTTCCCAGAAACAAAATGGCGACTCCACTAGGGAGCGAATAGTTTGTTTGTTTGTTATTGTTGTTTGCTTTATAAACTATAGACAGAGCTTGAAGTTGGCCAGATAGCCTTTGAACTACTTTTGCTATGCAATCGCAAAGTAGATGAATGCTGCTTCAGTCAATCTCCAAATTATTTTATGAATTGAACATCTAACTTACAAGCATCCTAGATGCCCTTGTGGTAGCTCATTAACCTCCCAAGATCATACCCCTGTACTTTGCTCTTTACTGTCCATAATAGCTCAATTTAATCCATTGAGATCAGCTATAAATTTGAGCCAAAACCCATCTTAGTTGCGCTCCCTAGCCCATCGCACTGTATCTAATTGGAAGTCAGTATGCATCGCACTTCCCATGTGTAGTAGGCGAGATGCATCCCTGTTTCTTTGAGGCACAGGTGCAATGACTGAGTAATCCTATTTATCTCCTTGAAATTTGGGTTTTTTATCCTTGTTTTCAGCTCTGTTTGATTAATCTGCTGCTTATGAACAGTATCTCATTACTGAAGCCTCCTTGCTTTACATAGTTCAGCCTCCATTGATAAGGATTAGTAAGTGTTTTTATGTATTTTTCTATCATTTACAATCTATTATCGAAAAGTTACTTAAATCGAACTATTGTTTTTTTGGTAAAAAAAAAAAAAGAGAGAGAAGTGTCGTAAAGTCTTCCTTCTCTAGATAGTCGATTGAACTTTTTGTCTAGTATTTGATTTGATTTATTGTTATTTGAAGTGTCGAAAGTATTTTCTATTCAAAATTGAAAAGTTTCGTTTAGTCTTTCTTTCCATTTTGAAAAGAAATTATTGAAATGTTGCTTTGAATAAAATAGTTCAGATCTATACTTAGTTCTCCTTTTTGGCATTCCTCACATTAAGGGAACGAAAAACAAATACATGCATTTGCATTTGCATTTAGACTATGTGCGAAAAATGATTTAGGAAAAGTGCATTTAGTGTGCTCTTTGCTCTTTGGTTGAAAGGATCTTAATCTTCCTTCCTTAGTAGCTAGGATTTTCATTTCTAAAAATAAAAAACGATTGTTTTTAATTTTAGATTGCATATTTAGGAATTTTACATCTACATCACGTGGTGAACCTTGAAAGAAAAACATCTAAACAAGATCAACTCCAAAATAAATCTCAATGAACTTAACAACGCTTTGGAACCTAACGCAACACATCTAGAGGTCTAGGCTAGAGATGTGTTCTGGCGTCGTAAAATCTAGTAACTATCGATCTCATCGAAGGTTGGGTGATTCCTCCTCTTTGATACGACAAGTGATAGCACGAACTTGTGCTCCCTGTACCGTCAAGTATATATTGGGAGACCACAATAAGCTTATATCCTTTATCCATACGAAGCTGTGTCTGCCACCCTATCAATCGCAATGCATTGAACACAGCATTCAGGAAGATTGACTGCGTTACATAAGTCCTTGGTAATTTCTCTTTAATTTACCACCAAGGTGTATATTGCAGTTTTGTGATTGGTTTGGTAATCCCTCTATCTAGATCTCCAAAGTAGTCACTTTCATTCCTTTTCAACTCCTTAAAAGAAAAGGTCCATCTGAGCACTTGTCACTTCAGGCTCATTAAAAATCTAAGGGGACTAGAGTCATCTTTAGCTTTTTCTCGACTCTTAAAAATTGAAAAAGTAAAGTTGTGTCAAAGTGCCATTAAAATTTATTAAATTCAGAATAACATCCCTATTCCTTCGTTGATCTTAGGTTGAGATAATGGAGTCCACCAATCATGGAATCCCTCTCGAGGGGAATCCTAATCCATTTTCTTCTTGGGGAAATATTGGTGCTCCGTACATGGCCACATTGTCCCTTCCAGGAATCACAATTAGTCTGCCAGTATGGCTATTCTCAACCTCTGTCGTTCAAAATACCACAATTCCTTAGCAATCGAATCAACAACCATTTGATATTGAAGTTGACCCTTCACCTTCTATTTTATTTGTTTCTTCCTCCCCTTCTTCCTCTTCGCTTGGTGAAAATAGTGACACTAGTAACCAAGTAGCTAAGAAGAAGAAGAAAGGGAAAGAGAAGAAGAAGAAGAAGTTAGTTAAGCAAGGGGGAAACCATGAATCATCTAGTGAAAATCCACACATTAAATATCCTAAATATCCTTGTCTAATTTTCAAAGGAAACCATTTTCATCGAGATTGTCCTTGCATTCCACAGATCTTGAGAGAATGGTCCCCCCGTTTGCACCATCCGGTGTCATCAACCTCTGGCGATCATGTTGACAGCACACCATCAACTAGAGAAAATGAAGTTCTCGGACAGAAAAGAAAGGTTAAAATTCCATGTCTATTATGCGATGGAGACCATCACCTTCTCCGTTGTCCTTTTTTGGATGAGGCCAAGAGAATTTTGCATAGCCATCCTGCTTCATCGTAGCGACTTCCACCTAGATATAAGAAACTCACTTCAAATTCTTTACTAGTTGAAAATCCAACTGACATAACTCAATCGTCAGCCGAAACACCTATCGTTGAGAGTGAACCTTTTGAGTCCATACTAGATCAAAGTCAGTAGGTCGAGATGGCGGTTGACCCAGTCTTGCCTTCAGAAGGTCCACCTTCATATGACACAATTTCCAAAGAGATTGAAATCGATACCGTTCAAATTCTTTTTGTTAATACATAGTCTGATGAACTTGGGGGAAATCCACACATTCCTTTACAACAAGAGGAAAATTCCCCAGTTCAAGGGATTCATTCAACCATTTATTTGGTACCCCCTCCAAGCAGTCTAATCGCTTCCTTCAATTGGAATCGGCTAGCGAAATCCCGCCTTGCTTCTAATGTACCATTCCAAATCATAGTACAAGTCTACAAAATGATCATTTCTAGCACTATCGTAGACGAAGGGGCTTCATTGAGTATCCTTTCCTCAACTGCTTGGAAAGTGCTTAGTTTGCCATCACTTATGTCTATTACACAAAATTTGTCAGGCTTTAACAAAGGAACCAGTTGACCATTAGGGATCCTTCCAAAGTTGCCAATAACTTTGAAAAGGAAAACTGTTCACTTGAACGTGATGGTAGTCTAGGGACCGTTAGATTACAATCTACTCCTTGGATGTGACTATGTTTATAGTATGGAAGCTATTGTTTCCACACTCTTTCGAGTGATGTGTTTCCCGCATGAAGGCAAAATTGTCTAGTTTATCGTCCAGCTTTCATTTCCCGGTTCAAACACAGCTCCAAGTCAAACATCATCCCTAAATGGTCTCTTTGTATCAAGAGTGTCTCTTCAACCTTCATTCCATCCACCTAATTGCAGCAAGTAGTCTGGTGAATGAAATGAAGCTTGGGGGCATGCACCCTGGTCTGCTTCGGCAGACGAACCTAGCTAAAAAGATAGGTTTCCCTATAGGGTATGTGATTGGTATGAAACACCATTCACCTTTGTCAGTGCTATGGACAAAGCCAAGGAAGTATTTTTGTCTAGCCAGTGACAAAAATAATCCTGCTGAACCGTAGTGATTTCCATATAGTACCTGGAGACTCCCCTTTTCTCGATGTCTGGGGGCATGCAAACCTTTTTATGCGAGCGAAAAATGACCAATTTCATTTTTTTAGCTTTTTAGATTTTTTAGCTTTTTAGTTTTTCAACTTCTTAGGTTAGGTGATTAGTCTGATCCACCATTCACCTTTTTCTGCAATGTGCATACGAAGCAAAGGAAGTCTTTTGTCTAAACAGAAGATGAAACCATCCTACCTAACCTCAGTAGTTCCTTAGCTTTCTAGTTTTCCTAGCTTTTAAGTTTAGTTGTTTCTAGCTTACATAAAAAGAAAAAAGGAGCAATGTATATCGCATGGTTCAAGCTCGTTAAAAAATAAAACTACCACTGAGCATATGTTCCCCCAGAGTTCAAGCTCATTAAAAAATAAACCCACCTTTGGTAAATAACCTTTGTGATTGCCATAATGTCAGCCTTTTGAGCCTTGGTTGTGTTCCTGCCATCACCTCCATTCTTTTGGCCGATTATACGCTTCCACTTGATTGTTTACCCTTTTGAGGAACAGCTGCGACAAGTGGTCCTGTTAGCCACCCTCTTCACATCACCATGTTTTCAGAAGTTCTAAGCTCACCCGGAACCAGTTGCTACCCTAAACACCACTCGTTCCTCAAAAAAACGAGTCCACTTTAAACTCTTTTCAAACTTGTTAAATATGAAAAGATTGTCGAGCAATTAGCCTCTCCAGCTCGCTAAAGTGACTGGAAGTGCCATCCCTCCTACATATTTTAATCTTTTTGGACCTAAGGGATTATCCCACAAAAACATTGAGCACTTGTTTTTTCGGCTCGCTAAAGTGATCGAAAAATCATCCCTTAAGTATTATTTTATACTTTTTCAAACTTAAGGGATTATGCTATGAAAAAGGACCACTGGAGTTTCCTTTTTGTCCCTTTTCAAACTCTCTAAACATGAAAAGGACCAAGTTATCCTTATCGTTAAACTCCTTAAAACAATAGAGACAAACTTGTCCACCCAGACAAGAACGAGTTTCACTGTCGCTAGGCTCGCTAAAACATAGCGACAGGTTTGCCCGAAGGGAAAATTATAGAACAAGCATATGTTATCCTCCTCAAGCTTAAAAAAAATAAAGAGGTACTGGTCAATAATGACTAGGGAAAAAGGGAAGAAAACTTAAAGAATTTTATTGGTAGTAGGTTGCTCTTGAACATGACACTTTCACTCCATCACCATGATTGAGCTGGGTTCGGTTATTCCGTTCACCGGTCATATCGCCGTTGGTCCACTGTACCATCCATATTTTAGGGTTAATGCTACCAATCCATCTCAGTGTCATTGATATGTTCAAGGGAAGTCATTCAAAGAATTCACCATCCAGTTAATGCCTCATCCACTGCAATACCTTCAACCTCCATTTTTCATGACTGCCATTCTTGAACCTTGTATCATCAGATTGTTTTCGCCTCCAGAAAATCATTTGCTTCGTTTCATGTCGTTGATGTCGGATACATTAAGGCCCCTACGACGGGTCACTTCTTGTCAACATCAGCTCGTTATCCACGAAGTTGACTTAGAAACAACCCTTTCAGTACTTTGAAGCTTGCATGCCTCAATGGCAAGTTTCTCACTTCCGGCAACAGGTTTACATCAATGGCCTTCAACTGAGAGATTTTGCGTGGTGTTCGACATTGGATCACATATTCACACCACTTAAATTGTATTGTAGTACCTTGAGGGTCAATATCATTATCGGTGATTCCTCTCGCGCCTGTTAACAGTTTACATTATTGGGTGGTAATCAGGCGATGTCTTTCCATGTTTGACTTCAGGAAATCTTTTCACATGGATCGACTTGTACATCGGGTGAAGATTGAATGAGTTTGAAGACCCTGGATCTAGTTTCATCCATCTAGGCTACAATATATTCAGGAATAAAAAGACATCAAATGTACGTAGAAGCTGCACAGATGATCATCCAAGCTAATGGATGATGACTCTACATATAAAGAATCACCAGTCCGCAACTGCAGACGATTATATGTTCTATGTACATGAAAATGAATTTATAAAGCTGAGCATGGGAATACCCACCTCAGCTGGATCATGGAAAATTATATTGTGATGATGTATTGTATTGTATCTTATACAAGTCACCTTCCAGTTCGAACACCTTAGATCCTCATGATAAAGCATTTCACCCGACATCTAAAGATTTATGACTTCATGCTTCAGGGGGCAACTGTTATAGACATATTTGGGCACTGCAACCCCAATCTTATATGTCGATAAACCAAGGGGTCTTTAACCCCTAAAAGTGTTGTTTCATACCCTAAAGGATCATAGTCAACTGATTACATCATTCCCCAGAAGTTCCACCTGAAAAACCACTCAAAACTAGCCAAATCTGGACCATACTAACTGCTCCACTATCAAGGTGCGATGCATACTGACTCCTACACTAGCCAGGTGCGATGCATACTAAAGAGGCCTTCTGTGGGGTGCGATGAGCGAGAATGGGCAAATGTCTGAGACATTTTGCTAAGTGGATACTCATGGAATCTTCTAGAAACTTCTCCTATGACACTTGCCTCTCTGAATTCACCCAAGGATGAGTAAGAGATCCAAGAAATCTCCAAGTGGAACCAAGAAATACAAGTGGAATGACACTAATCAAAAATTGAGAGATGACTCACACCCTTGCAGACATCTATAAATGGATCCCTCATCTGAGAGATCTAGAGGCTGGAATTTTGTAATTTTTAAGGAAGTGTTGATAGTTTGTCTTTGAGAGAGAACATTGTATTGTTGGGTGATCTTACTTTTCATGAGGTGAAGAGGGCTTTGATGCTGGGAGGATGATGCTGGATCAGACAACTGGGTTGTAATCCTCTCTTCTATTATTAATAAAGTTCTTTGAGTTTTCCTCCATACAATAGTGTACTTGTGAATCTTGTTATTTGTGAATGCCATTGTATGTTCAATTTATTTTTGATTCTGCATTGTTTATGATATAATAGATCGAGAAGCTTTGATGGTGTTTTGTTACTTTGTTTCTATAGGCATTCTCTAAGTGGGACAAGTAGGAGAGGATTTGCAAGCTCTATCAAGCAAGAGAGAAATCAAGCAAGGAGTCAAGCGAAAGATCCAGGTTGGCCCCTTTGCTTCTCTCTTATCTATCATTCATAAATGAAATCGAAAATTGCTTTGAATGTTTATTTCTATGGTAGCTACCAATCCTAGTGGGACTAGCAAATCGAAAAGACACTAGTTTTCCTAGAAACACCATGTGTTCCCATGTCTATTTTGGTAGTACATTCGCGTCTTATCCTAGATCCAGAATCACTTGATCCATTTCATACTCTCTGATTTTCACAGTCAATCTCATTTCCCTTCCTGTTCACGATGTGTGCTTCTCGAACTTGCGGACTATGTGTGGTTCCCCTGGTCGAGCACATCTAGTGATGAGTTCTTGTAGTCCTTTCACTACTTTGCTATCACGCAGAAGTTTCATGCATGTCTCCAGAAAGGTAGTGAGCATTGAAGGATCCATCTCTGGTTCTAATTGATCCTTACTACCTGAAGTGGAGGCCTCCATGAAACTCTTCTTAGCTTCCAAGAATGTCTCCTTCACGCGCTCCAAATCAAATTCAGGTTCCTTTGTAGAAGCTTTGTGAACCCACGTACTTTCTTCAGGTTGCTTACCTTTTCCATCTCTTGTCGTGATACCACTTCGAAGCACGACGTTTACATTTGGGTCCTCTTCACTTAGCTCAGATCTCATCATTTGTAAGTTTGGAGTCAAGGGAGGCTGGAGTATTCCTTTATTGCGCAACCTTGCTATCATTGTAGGGCAGTCCTCCGTCTCATTATCAAACTAAGTGCAATATAAACATGATGCTCTCATCAAATTTGTACAATCGCGAGCATAATGCCCTAGCCCTCTACAATTGTAACAAATCAGTTGTCTGCAACCCCTTCCTAGTCCCATTACACCTTGACCTCGTCCGCGCCCCTGAAATCCATCGCGCACCATCCCTGCATTTGGATTGAGGGCTCACGTTTTGCTGCACTTTGTAGGCAGGAGTCCGATCCATCATTATTTCATAACTTCTGTAGGTGTGCTCATCATGGCCTACCGACCTGCAGAAATTACAAAACAATTATTGGGACGTCTGCGTATACTTCTACAGGAGATGACAATTATCGGTAGCATGTTTTCTTCCTATCTAACAAATCGCACATAATGTAGGTGTCGTGCTCAGTCCTACTTGTGCCTCTGGTCTTAATGGCATTGAACCTCCTCCCGCTAAGTAGTTCACGAATACTAGACAATGGTCCTTATCATGCCCCTAGCCTTTGCATTTTATGCACCATACCTCCTCGCGTGCCTTTGGCCGAGTTGTCTTGTCCTGTTTCAAACTTTGCATTTCAAAACACAAATTTTGCAGTTGCGCGTGGATTTGTTGGACTCCTTTATATTGTCACCCACGATCTTGCAATGTGCTTACTAGCGTTGCCTTCTTTATATTGTGCACAATATTGCAATGTGCTTACTAGCGTTGCCTTCTTTATATTGTCATCCACTACTCCCTGTGCTTCCCATACAGCTTTTACCACGAACCAAAATTGGTCTGGATCTTCTTTCCCTACTCCTCTTAATACTGGAAATTTTATCGCGCTCGCCATATTGAACTGTGGTGGTGGTGGAGGTGATGTGGGTAGAGATGGAGGTGAAGATGGTGAGACTAGTGGCAGCGTAGGTGGGGGTGGTATGCAGGGAATTCGTTGCCTTATCAAACTGATCACACTTCTTAGAGAAACTTTTATGCATGGAATTCGCTGCCTTATCAAACTAATCATGCTTCTTAGAGAAACTTTTGCGAGCTCTTCCTCACTTTCCCACTGAGACAAAATCAAGGGGCTATTTTCTATCTCTGCGCTACTTAGTTTCTATAGATCCTCCTACTTAATGTAGCCCCAAACATCAATTTATTCGCATAACCCATTTTTCAAATAATAGCATTTTAATCCAAGTGTTCAAAGATTTAATGTACTTACCTCACAGTCCTTTGAGGAAGCATTGTTCCGCCTCGTTGTAGCTGACTATTGTGTCTACCGCAAACTCGGTGATAAACCCTCTTATAATTCGATCGAGCCAATGGTCCATAGTGCATGCGATCTTATCTTCTGATGCTTCTATTCTACGCACCAACTCTGGAGTCCACACAATCGGTTTGTCGAGCCTACACCTTCCCTGGTTGTTTGCTAGCTTCATGATCCACTAATAGAAATCAGAGGGGAAGAATGCAAAGAAAATGTCATGGATTTTTGTTTATAAGTAGTGCTCTAACCAATGTTCCTTTGGTACTCACGGATTCCTACACTGCGAACTCGTGAATCTTTCTGTCCAACCACCCTTCAATTTCTTTCTTCGTCTTATCCCAATGACACAACATCAGACATCCCTTATGCAGATCCTGGTCCTAACAACAGAACCATCTGTTGGCTTGTTAGGGCCTGACCCAGGTTCAGAGGGATTTAGCCAAACAAATCCTGGTACTACTGGCCCTTTTAGCAACAGTGCATGGAGCACGAACTGAGGTCTCACCTGAAGTAGTATGGGAGGGTGCTAGAACCAGGTTTCCACACCCTGGATATGTTTAATGGTTTCAAGTGGTCTGCGGTGCGCACGTCGCTACTAACACTTACCCGTACCTCGTAACCTGTGATGCTACCTTCGCATAGCCCTACTCAGGGGTCAAACCATGTTATTACCCAAGTCCTTACTAGTAATCCGGTATTAGTTGATTAACTTAGCTTACTTGCATGTGTAAAGTATACTTAGCAATATAAATCATTCATATAAGTGTGCGCAGTAAATAAATAACATATTAGCAATTGATATCAAACATGTAATAACTCAAGAACAGATACATAGAATCTGGAATGAACTTCTTTTATTATTCTCTTCTCTAGTTACAGACTCGACTCTGCCCTGAGCACTCAGCTGCAAACAACTAGGCCTCTGTGCACTCAGTTTTAGAGCCTTCTCCTAGTCTATGACCCAAGATACACTTAGACACTTGCTCCATGCTTCTATCCCATACTTCGCTCTAAATATCTATCTTTTACACTTAGAGCTTTGCTCTATTTATACAATCCCATGGTACACGGACCATGGGTAGGCCAACATTACATTCAAAACATAGGGCGGACAGCCCTATGACTCTAACATACATTTTGTGCCTACAATTCCCAAATATTTACAACAATATCAACTCAAAACTTGGGCTTTGAGCCCCAAAACATACCATGGGGGGATTCCATGCTTAACACTCAACATATATATTTATTTTGGATTCTGTTCTACTCATGCCAACATGTGCTTCATATATTTACAACGATTTGCGTTGCTTTGGTAGAGGATGCTTAAATTCATATTTATCCTCAGGAGGGGGTTCATAATATATTATATTCTGTGAATCATCAATATATTCAAAGACATATTCTGGATCTGGAAATTGAAAATTAAATACACCCCCAACTTTTTTATTTTTTCCCTGTCCTTTCATTCGGTGAATGATGCTCAAATTGTATGAAAAAGCATTTGCCCTCCCATAAATATTTTCATACTTTGGGGCTTCCAATCCACTTTTCTGGCATTGTTGTTGAAGAATAGCTTTAGGCTACTTCATTGTATCTTCCTGATAGGAAGACTTCCCACCCTTTTTCTTCTTGTCTTGTTTTCTTTCTAAAGCTTGTCCTTGTGCCCAAGCAAAAACCTTCTCCTTTTTTTGCATCTCCGTAGTACTCTCAAGGAAAATTTTCATCTAGCATAAAATCTTCGTTAAATAAACCCAACATTTTTCTACCTCTTGCTCCTCTTCTCCTCATCCACTTGCAATGCTTGCAATAACTGGATCTACTTGACACGGAACAAGTATTTCACCATCTGCCTTGACAAGGTTGTTTCCCATGATGGTCCCGTCAATGAATGCAATCACCTTATCAATAGTACCATAATTCAACATACTTCTTCTGAATTTTTAATTGTGGTCTAAGCAATTTTCCATGGAACACATGTGAACTATCTCTTCACCTCTTCCGCTAGTAGGAATGTTTTCTTCCTTGGAGCACGAACCATATCCAACTTATGCTTTATCTATTTTGGTAGGTCTCATAAATTGTATATTTTTTCTTAGTATATCTTCAGATACTCCTAAACAAATCATCTCTTGTTTAATCTCATGTATCAAGCAGGCTGCCATCACTAGATTTTCTTTATCCCCTTTTGTCTTAGCCTCCATGGCTGCTTGTCTAGCAACCTAGAATTCGACAACACCAAATACAACATGTGTTTTTGGATCAACAACCGTTCGAATAGTTTTGCACCACGTTCTTTTACTTGATTATATCCATATCTCCCTATCTGAATCATTTCTAGCTTCACCATCACTTGTTCCATGCTCATTTTCATATTCCTCCTGTTGGCTCATATAACGTCGAACCCAATCTGCGACCTCTACTTGAAGTAGTTCCTTTTGTTCATCCTTGACATTTACTTTTGGCTTAAGTGAAATTTCCAAAAGAGGCTCTTCTCTGGACTCTTTAGATTGAACTATAGAAGATACCCAATCTGCACGAGCAACTAAAATTACATTTACTGATTTTTTTGTACCTTCATGTTCTAGAACTGAGACTCCACTTGAGAGCTTCATGGGGAGCTCATTTCCAGGAATATTTAAGCATAACCAATCCAATACTATCTCCAGTGCCATTCCTTTTGAACCTGTTAGTGCTCACAAAGCCCTCTCAATTTTCTCGGAGGTGAAACCCTCGCAAGTGATCTTGTTGTAAATATTGAGAAGCCTTTTAGTCCTCTTTGCCTCTAACATCACCATCTCATCCACTCCAATATTAGCTTCAATAGGAGCCTGATATTGATCAATATCCTTTTCATATTCATCATTATCTATCACATCTTCATGTTCATTATCATCATTTTGATCAAAATATTCTTCTCCTACTTCACCTTGTTTTGTTTCTTCACCATTGCTATCGTCTTCCTCTGCATAATTTTTCCTTAGACATGTTGTAAATTCTGCACATGATTTTTCTAATCGCTAAAATGCTTCTTGAATTTTATTAAGTTTCTCAATGCAATCAAGATGTAAATGTAATGGCATATTGTGCAGTGAACTATGTTCAAAGACTTGCATGATTATATTGTGCACCATGGCTCTGATACCATTGAAGCATCAAAACCAATATCTTGTTGACTTTAATGTTAAAATACACAAGAGGTATTTGTAATATCTATATATATATATATAGATATATACAAGTGATATAGAATGTTACAATGAGGACCTGCATACATACCAGGCAGGTGTCCCATCGCAATTGGACATGTCTTTTAGACATGTATTTTCAATTAACTAATGACTATTTAAATAATCATCATTTTGATTATTCATTTATTTATCTTTATTTTATTTTATACAATTTTATGTTTGTAACATATAATTTTCCAATAACAAGTGCATCATATCATTATAAGTACCATGAATCAAACTTATTTCATAAGCACGCATGAGCCATTTGTGAAGGTGATATTCTCATCATACCTTAGGGCTTACATTGCCATCCAACATGTAGTTGAAACATAATATTGAAACAATACATCATATATACCTGATGGTATTCAGATACCTGTGCACCTTCTTATTTGACATAGGTATTTGTAGCCTTTTGTCAATTTCCTTGTCATGGGAAACTATAGCTCTTCTCTTCCTGCACTATCCATATTTTCCTACATCTCAGATGATCCTCAAGAAGGAACCACTTATCACATCTTATCAAGATGTTTGAAGTATCCAACTATTAAAATATACATGCAAGAAGCATAAGTAATAATCAAAACCCAAACATTAATAGAATCACAAGGAGGTAACATAAATATAAAAGGTACTTATCTTTTAACGAGAGAAAATTAGGTCCCTCTTGAACTAGCCTTCAAGAGTCATTTCCATCTCTTATCCATATGTCAATGTTGCCTTCAATATTTCAACCAATTTCATCAACAACCATGCCTAATAGAGACTATCTCATATAGGGCTTCATTAAATCTGTCACAAGAGATTTGAACATATTCTATTTGATCATGCAAGGGTTTCTATATTGCATATCTCATATATTTTCCATAAACCATGGTTTCTTCCAAACCCTAACCTCATAATATCCATCAAACCCTAATAACAAAATTTCCTAGAGTTTCCTTCAAACCCTAGTATTTATTTTAGGTCCCCTCCATATGCTCTTTCATCCATCAAAGGTGTCTTCATGGGGGTGATATTCAATGAATTTTCTTCAGCCCAGCTCTGTAACTATGTTAATTTTTCTTAGGGGATATATTGTTCTTTGCTTTCATAATTTCATTCCATCATTTCCATATTAAATTCACCCCATAGCATCATTATAACATTATTCATATTTTACATCATTATTCAAAAACATATGCCACTATATAGAAAGAAAAATATCACCATCAATGCAATGGAACATAAAGAAACAATAGAAGAAAAGAATTCACAAATAGAGACACTAGGATTAGTTAGAGACTAGGGGAAAACCCACTATAAGGGAAACCCTTTCAAATTCTTCTTCTTATTAGATTTTCATTGAACTATTCAATGAAAGAGAGTACAATGATCCATATCTTCATCCATAAAAATATCCAACAAATTCAACTAAACAATATTCATGAAATGAACCCATCAATGCTATTACTCAAAAGCTTGCAACAACTATCACTACCTATAGTTAACTATTGAATCATGTGGTCAACGAGAAAATTCAGCAGTCAATTGAAAAACCAAACCATAGTTTCCAGTTACAGGGAGGATGTGTTGTGCATGCAATTGAAATACTTTAGTTGCACGTATGAACCATCTAGTGTGCGAGTGTAGCCAAGATTTCTATGTGGTAGGCCTATGGCAGAGACCCAAAACCCTAAAACAAAGATGTGATATTTGGACCATATAATTTCACCTTTGTGAGAACCCATTCCTTCATGGACTTACCTCAAACCTATGCAAGCAATAAGCAAGAAAGAGAATAGAAGAATTATCCAAGATAATTGTCCAAATGAGGTTGATATCACTTGTATTTATATCCTTCCAAGGCGTCTAATTTTCTTTAGGGCCAACCTGATCAAATACGAACATGTGGGTTTTTAATTTAAAAATACACTTTCCCTTCTCCAAATTAAGCTCTTCAATAGTCAATGTTGGTCCTCTCAAAAAGGGGAATCTAGTCCCATGGTTTGAATTTGTCACTCAGATTTCAAATTAACACTTTGGACCCATGTGGCCCCACATGGCACTCCACATCATGCTAAGTAAACATGCTACATGGATTCCACATCAATGCACCACCTGAAGGTATGGGTCATACCTCTATACATGGCCCCCTTTTGGACCCCATTCCAAGGCTTGGTATATATATGTGTGTATCTATATATATATATATATATTCCATAATAGATATAGATATAACTCCCCTCTACCCCTGGGGTAATATATGTATCATAGAAAACCATGGCATATAACAAGCGCTTTGCCCCCTTCGATGATTGACAACCCACATTCAATGAGGGGAATTGATAGTTAGAATAAAATGAGGCTTGCCTTCAGAGCTAAAAGCCTTGTGAATTTCTCCTAGTGCCCCTTGGAAATTGACTAGGGTGACATCACCTTCTTAATTTCCTAGGATGAAACCCATTTCCATTAATTGCTTGGAAATTCTTTGTTCCTCAAGATGTAAATACCTTGGGGTTTCCTGCTGCATTCCTTTAAAATTTATCTAGGTAACTTTAGTCCTAGGGTGAAATCATGCTTACATCATGCAATCTAAGTGGCTTCCTCCAGGAGTGCCATAATTCAATCATTTTTGGCTAACTTGGCCTAGCCAAAATGCCATCCTAGATGCCATGTGTCTCACCACCTAGGTGTCACATAACCCCTATTCCATGTCATCAGCCATCATGGTTTGGGTCCCATTGAGCCCTTTCCCTCATGCCCAATTGAGTTTCCGTTAATTTTTATAATATACTTCGCCAATGATGTGAATACCATGGGACATAAATTGCCCAGGGGTTTGCTTTGGGTGTGATTAGTCTCCGATTTAAATTGTAGGGGACTAAGATTTGAGGTGGTGTTTAGGACCCTTGTTCACATGGACCTCTCTACCAATGTTAGGGATAACATATTATTTGGGTTTTCCGCAACCAGCTAGGCCCTAAACATTGGATTTCCCTTTGAATGACTTGCCCAACATCTGAACTTCACTTTTTAACACAATTGATTTCACATATATATGGAGTTCTAAACATATTGTTATATACTTAACGGATATTCCTATTGAGTTTGAAGAGAACTCAGCCACCACCTATTCATGATTATAATGGATATTTATAAATTTCAAGTTCCATCTTTGTGAACTCACAATACTTTTCCACGCCTACATGCTTATATTTATACATAAATGTAAAGCTATCTCTCTAGATATTTGTGTGTGTGTGTGTATTTCCTCCACCTTAGCTCCATTCTTAGATCAATGATGATAATCCCTCTTAATTTAATCACTCCTCAGCCAAGCCTATTCATAACTAATGTAGTTATCTATAATTATATGTAAGCAACACTTTCTCCTTAGCATACTACTTATGCATAAATGCATATCTCTCTTGATATTTTACAATGTATATAAAGGCTTATACACTCACACACACAAATGTAACCCAAGAAATACATGCTCAAAGGGGTCCTATTGTCACCATTAATTTTAATACAAGGGATTAACCATACCACAAATATTCACACATCCATTATATTCAAGAAATTAAGCCCAATTTCATTCTTAGAATAAATGCAGTAGTTTAAACCATTCCTCAAAAATTACAACAGAAATATATAGTCTATATTCCTATAGGATATGACATTCCACATTATTTGCACATGGAAATAACATTCCTTAGCAATTGTCATAAGCTTTTAATCAACACAAGAAACATATACATATTATTCAAATGCTTAGGGACATAAGTGAGCACTTATCTTTATGCAAAAGTCTAGAAAATCAAATTGGGACTCTAGATCTCCACCCAACCTTAGATTGACCTGCATTGCAGTCTTTCTTGTAGCTAATCACCCCCGAGATAGATTTAGAAATTAAGGAGGATTTCTTTAAGGGAAAAAAAATAACGCCATCTAAAATATGGAGTCTAGAGGCTATTCCATCTCCACCCACTTGAACTAATTCAAAGGAATCTAGGGACTACCCCATCTCCACTTTCTTTCTATTACAAGGAATCCAGAGGATACTCCACCTCCACCCTTAAAAAAATCACCTTAATGACTCCACCCTGAACTGGGAATCTAGAGCTCAATGAGAAGAACCAGATAATACCTTCAGCAGCTCCACCCTATATTGAGAATCCAAAGCTCATCCTATAACTAATCTAAGAAGGTTCCAAGACACTCCTTGACCAAGGGTCCAAAGAAAAAACACTTCCAACCAATTTAGGGAATCTAGAGAGCCTATGTCCTTCGCCTGAGAGATGCCCAAATTACTCTCCTCTTCCCATAAATAAAATATATATTTCCTTTTATCTTCCGTACATTTTTCTTCTCTTTTATTGTTTAGACACCACTTCAATGTACTATGTGCTCTCATGCTATATGTGCTCCCTTGTTGCGTGCATGTGTTTCTCTCGCACTACTTCCAAAAAAAAATTTCCTCTTCCCCTGGGTGATTTGCATTCTCTCCTCTAATTGAGCTCTCCTTGCCTAAATGATCTCCTTAAATGCCTCTCCCTCTTCACATTCCTTCCTATTGTCTCCCCATAACCTTTCAACTCCTCAAATGATGTCTCAGGTATATGTGGGGAATCTCCCTGCTACCCTGAATCATGATGGTAATTCTTAGAACTTTCTAATGGAAGTGACTGGCTTTCCTCCTCCAACAATGTTAAGCCTCTTGCTAGTAAATTTTTTGATCCCCTTGACCTCCTAACCTTCCATTTTGATTGCCAATCAATTACTGTGATTCCAACTAATGATCATCTCCTCTGATTTTTCACTGAGCACCTCCTGCCCCAAATCTCTGAATCCATGTCCCATGCCCTAGTAATTTTAGTTATATAATATAGTTATGATGTTTGTAATAGGGAAAAATAGCCAGGGAATATCACAATCTTTTATTGAAATCTTCTTATAATTTATTTGAAAAAACCAAAATTATATAAAATATATAATATAATTATTATGTTAAAAATACTTTAAAAATAATAATAATTTATAACTTATATTTATATATAAATAATTCTAAAGAATTACATTATCCATATTAAAAATATGTCTAAATTTGTGATCATCAGTGAAATCAATCTTCAAGAGAAAGAATCAAGTTTGAGAAAAGTGTAACTTAGTAAAAAATATAAAAATGAACAATGAACAAAACAGATAAATATTCCATTAACAATATTAAATAAAATTCATCTCATCCAAAACTTAAAAACTTAAAAATTAAATTTAAAATTAAATAGTACTTAATATAGAAAAATATTATTATTATCATAAATAAAAATCTAATCATAATATGATAATAGAGTAGTATTATCAAACTAGTATTAATAAAATATATTATAATAATATTATTAAGATAATATAATAATATTAATAAATATTATTGTTGTATTATAATATTTATATATCTATAACATAGTAATAAAAAATGTAGTTCTAATATAATAGTAATATTATAATATAATATAGTATAGTAATAATATTATAATATATATATATATATATATATATTATTGTAATATTCGTATTTTCGTCATTAGAGGAATTGACAATTGGGTTGGTTTCGTACTCGCGTGATAGGAGGTCAATTATGATTGGTACCACTATAACTTTTAGGCATCTACATATACCCTTTTTGAAGGCACAAATAATTTGGAAGGTTTAAATCTTAAATCTCTTGTTACATAACACTTGTTTCTCCCAATAGCCAATATTATTGTAGTACTCTTATCTTTATTTTTTTGTTTGTTAAGTGGTTTGAGTTCATCAAAGATTACATCAGGCTTGACCTATGGCTTGAGAAACCATGACCTAGGGGCATCTAAGCCATCAAAATCACCTAGAGATTACACTCGGCCTGTTGGCTTGTTGGGGCCTGACCCAAGTTCAAAAGTGATTTAGCTAAACAAATCCCAAAACTACCGACCCTTTCGGAAATAGTCTGCGGAGAGCAGACTGAGGTCTCACCCGAGGTAGTATGGGAGGGTGCTAGAACCAGGTTTCCTCACCCTAGGGATGTCTTGATTAGGTCTGGGAGTTCACAAACCAACCTTACGCGCTTGCATTGTTCCACGCAGCCGTCCGACCTTCGCATAGCTCTGGTACAGAGCGCGAAGAGGCGATGTCTAGATCCTTTACCCTTAATGTGTTATTATTATAGATCTAACTTAATTTTGTGGGCCTAGTAGTCTTATCAATCATTCAACATTCATAAAAAGTGCATGCAATCATAAACTGTAAACAGATGCATAAAAATATAATCGAATCATAAACATACATATCTATTAGCAGATGCACAATATCTCAAAATCCTCTTATCTTTTATTAAAGTTATGTTCCATTACAATCCCAACTATGCCTTACGCACTCAGCTGCAAGGATCCACGCACACAGTTGCGGACTCTACTAGGCCTCTGCGAACTTAGCTGTAGAGCCTCTTCCTACTACTACGACCCAAGACTCGGACTTACAGACTCAAAGTGAATTCCTCATTCAAAAACCCATATCTCTTCTCCAAGCTCAGACTAAGACTACTCTTTCCCCTTAGAGCCTCACTCTATTTATACAATCCCATGGTCCGTGGACCATGGGTAGGCCAACACATTCTGGATTAAATTACATTATTTTAGGGTGGACAACCCTAGACTCTCACACTTCGAACCCTCATTTTGCGGGGTATTTACATTACATTGACCAAAACTTAGCTTTAAGCCCCAAAAACCTGCTATGGGGGATCCGCTGCCCAATAGGCCCCCAACATAATCATCGTGACTTGCCACGAGTCACTTGGCTGGTGTGGTGATCCTTACACAAAGTTCATCCAACTGTGCCTATGTGGCACGAAGGTCCGCAACTCACCATGTTGCGTTGTCTGGATTTTCTCCCTTTCTACCTCAAAATCATCTGCATCTGACTTGATTCTCTACTGCGATGTTGGCTTCTAGTACCTGTGTTTATAGTCTCCCACCTCTGTTTGGCTACTTGAGTCGCGAAGACTATGCTTCGGTCAGTTAGTCAGATGGTCGCACCCCCGGTGTGAGGCTTCAATTTTCCTGCTAGCCCCGGCCGCGAGCACCTTTCAAATACCCTTGCATCCGTTAGTGCATCACGTTCTTCTTTGTATGGTACGCTCCCCTGTTTAGTAAGGTGCGGTCACAGCCATGGTAGTAGGGTCGCAACTCCTTCTAATGGATTAGTAGGGCTGGCTAGACTTGGTCCCATCATGTTTAGTTTCTCGCATCCCACTTGCATGACTTTGGTTTCTAGCTCGCTAATTTCTTCATCAAATGTCATGCTTTTCTTCCTTAGCCGTGCCCAATCTTCGTTGAGTTCACAAAGTTTCAAGCTCCCTCACCGAATGGATTCTTGTAATTACCTAATTCCTTTACCCAGGTCCTCGCGTCCTGTCCCAACTATGGGAGCTGTGGTCTAGGGATTCCTCTCTGCTCTCTAGGTTTCATCTCTTCTTGTCAGTGTTGGGGTCATTTCCGCGCTCCGGTTTTTGCTTATGGTCCTATAGGCCCATCGAACCACTAGTACGCGCAGGTCCCAGTCAGTTTATCTCACTTGGTGAACTTTGTTCATGACTACAC
This sequence comes from Pinus taeda, assembly GCA_000404065.3. Classification (NCBI taxonomy): domain Eukaryota; kingdom Viridiplantae; phylum Streptophyta; class Pinopsida; order Pinales; family Pinaceae; genus Pinus; species Pinus taeda. The sequence continues at coordinate 162,054 of APFE030308443.1, read as the reverse complement.
ATAGTTTTTTGAATCCTCTAGGGCAGAATAATTGTGGAGTGCATCGCCTTCCCTACTGCTGCGTCGGGTTCTTATTTTCAATCCTTAGTCTGGGATGTGCTTGCACAGCACATGTCTGCACCTGTCGACATAAGTGGGTGCACAAACTACTACATCCTAGATGCCCGGCTCGCATTTGTCGTTGGGGACCAAATCGTAATCACACCTATCTTCTACATTCACACCAGTTTCCAATATTCTTTTGGTGTGTATTCCACCATCGTGTGGGTGTCACGTGCAACGCCTATTCCAACGCACCATACCGCTGCTATTCGAGTACTGCATTTTAAAATTGTTCTAAGAATTCATCCACTCTTGTTACCCCATCATATGTTCACAGTTCCCTTGCTTCGGTCGTCACGCACCGTAGTGATCTAATCATCATGTTGCAATTCATCATCATTACTTTGTGCAACCAGTTCTGCTAGCATTCTATTTCTTCATCTGAATCCGAAGTACAGGAACTGTCACGCTCCCATGAGATTCTCCCATCTGTTGTCGGGCTCACCCAATCCTAGTCTTGCGTTGTTATTTGGTAAATGCAATCCAGCTCATCATCACTATCATCGTCGTGCACAGGTTTAGTGTAGGGCACTCCTTCGGCCAGATCTAGTAGAACTATAACGCATAGAGACTTTTTCTCGAATACCATCTTCTGCTTCTTCAGGTTGATGACTCCATTCATATTAGTGGCCCAGTGTATTCCTAGCAATGCGGGGTAAGGATTGTTGTCATCCACAATGTCTATTACCTCAAAGTCTGTCTGCGTGATCACGCCTTCGATATCGCGCAGCAGTTTCATGCATGTCTTTAAAAAGGTAGTAAGCAAAGAAGGATCCATTCCTGGCTCTAGTTGATCCTTTCTACCTGAAGTAGAAGCCTCCACGAAGCTCTTCTTAGCTTCCATAAACATCTCCTTTGCGCATTGCAAGTCAAACTAAGGTTCCTTTGTAAGCGTCTTGCGAACCCATGTATCTCCCTCGGGCTACTTCCCCTTATCTTCCCCTGTGGTCACGCCACTTCTAAGCATCATGTTCATGTTGGGGTCTTCTTCACAAGGTTCAGACCTCATCATTTGGATATTCTGAGTCGGAGTAGGTTGTAGTACACCTTTCTTGCGCATCTGTGCAATCAACGTAGGATAATCTTCTGCTTCATGATCGAATTGAGCATAGTATGAACAAGATAGTCTCATCAGGTTCGTACAATCGCGAGCGTAGTGCCCTGGTCCTCTGCAATTGTAACAATTTAACTATTTTGCGGCCCCTTCCTGGCCCCATTCCTCCTCGTCCTTGACCTCTCCCTTGAAATCCACCGTACACCATTCCCACCACTAGGTCGAGGGCTCACGTTTCTGTCTGCATATGATAGGCTGGGGTCCGATCCATCATTAACTCATAGCTCTGACAAGTACGCTAATCGTGGCCCACTGATCTACACAAATTACAAAATAGTGGTTAGGGAGTCTACGTATACTTCTGCAACAAATGACAGTTATCCGTCGTGTGCTTTCCTCCTATCTTACAGATCGCACACCAAAGCATGGGTGTCGTACTTGGCCCTACCTATGCCTCTGGTCTCAATGGCATTGGTCCCCCTCCTGCCAAGTAGTTCCCGAATACTAGACAATGATCCTTGTCGTGGCCCTAGCCTTTGCATTTTATGCACCACACTTCTTCGCCGCCTCTGGCCGGGGTGCCCTATCTTGCTTCAAGCTCTACATTTCCAGGCAGAGATTCTGAAGCTGCACATGGATCTGTTGAACTCCCAATCTCGAATCATTTATCGGTGTTTCATGCAATCTCATTGTCATTTCCAATACTTCTGCCTAGGTTGAAAGCTTCTGTTGTGACAGCGTCATCCTCAGGTGTGGTGTCAAAGATGCCACAAACCATCCATGGTGTTGCACATCTATTAGTGTCATATTAGCCTCGCGGCTCATACTTTTCAGCCTCTGATCCAGATTCTAGGGGGTCTCGCCTGGAAGCATCACGATCTCTTTAAATCTAATGATTGATTGTGTCTCTGATTTTGGCTGACTAAATTCTCTTTTCAGCGCATTCTGGATCTCCGCTATTCCTACATTTGGGTGATCATTTGAGTGCTTGATATACCATGTCAGCATGTGATCTTGCAGCATGCTTACCAATGTTTCCTTCTTAATGTTGTCATCCGTGACCCCTTGTGCTTCCCACACTGCTCTTACCACGAACCAGAACTGGTCTAGATCCTCATTCCCTACTCCTCTGAATACGGGTAACTTGATCGCACTCACCATGCTGAATTGTGGGGGCGGAGGTGGTGGGGTGGGTGAAGATGGAGGTGAAGTAGGTGAAGTGGGTGATGGCGTAAGTGGAGGTGATAACTATGGAATGCGCTGCCTTATCAAACTAACCGCACTTCTTGGAGAAACCCAAGCACACCCTTCCTCGCTTTCTCGCGAAGGTGAAATTAAAGGACTGTTTCCTAACCCCTCAGTACCTTTGTATATCCTTCCGCTCCACATTTTTACAAACATTAATGTATTCGCATCACCCATTTTTCACATAATAGCATCTTAATCTAGGTATTCAGGGATTTAATGTACCTACCTCACGGTCCCTTGAGAAAATGTCATTCTACTTTGCTATAGCTCATGGTCGTGTCTACCACGAAATCAGTGATAAATCCCCCTATTATTTGGTCAAGCCAATGGTCCACAGCTCATGCAATCTTATCTTCTGATGCCTCTAGTCTGCGCACTAAATCTGGAGTCCACACTATCGATTGATTGAGCTTGTACCTTCCCTGGTTGTCAGCTAGCCTCGTGATCCACTCATATAGTTTAGAAGAGAAGGACCCGAAGAAGATCTCATGGATTTTTGTATATACATAGTGATCCAGCCACCTTTTCTTGGATATCTGCGGAGTTCTATTTTCCTGTGTCATGAACTCGTGAAGCTTCTAATGCAACCACTCTTCAATTTCCTTCTTTGTGGGGTTCTAGTGTTCTGACATCAGACATCCCTTAGGCAAATTTTGGTCCCAGCAACAGAACCATTTGTTGGCTTGTTGGGACCTGATCACCCAGGTTTAGAAGTGATTTAGCCAAACAAATCCCGAAACTACTGGCCCTTTCGGCAACAGTTCGCAGAGCGCGGACTGAGGTCTCACCCAAGGTAGTATGGGAGGGTGTTGGAACCAGGTTTCCACGCCCTAGGGATGTCTTGATTAGGTCTGGGAAGTTTGTGAACCAATCCTGTGCGCTCGCACTGTTCTGCATAGCTGTCTAACCTTCGCGTAGCTCTGGTACAAAGCACAAAGAGGCACTATCTAGATCCTTTACCCTTACTATGTTATTATTATAAATCTGACTTAATTTTGTGGGCCCAGTAGTCTTATCAATCATTCAACATTCATAAAAAGTGCGTGCAATCATAAACTGTAAAAAGATGCATAAAAATATAACAGAATCATAAACATACAGATCTACTAGCAAATGCACAATATCTCAGGATCCTCTTATCTTTAATTAAATGTTGGGTCCCTATAATACTAGTGATTACCCCATTACTATTGTAGTTGTACCCCTTATTAATATTGTTGTGCCCCTATTGCCCCCATATTGTTATTATTGTGCCCCATAGAATCTCTCTATTGTTATTTTTGTG
>APFE030308443.1:72744-150035 GCA_000404065.3 Pinus taeda | reverse complement strand
CATGGATCAATTTTCTTCACCAAGTTGGATCTTTGTTCAGGATATCATCAAATCAGAATGAAGACTGAAGACATTCCAAAAACAACATTTAGAACTCATGAGGGTCATTATGAATTTTTGGTCATGCCTTTTGGCCTTACCAATGCACCCTCAACATTTTAAGGTTTGATGAATTCAATTTTCAAACCATTCCTTAGAAAATTTGTGTTAGTATTTTTTGATGATATACTATCTACAACAAGTCTTGGAAGGATCATGTTGACATGTTGACAGGGTGCTACAACTATTGGAGGAGAAACAATTATATGCAAAAAGATCCAAATGTTTCTTTGGAGTATAAGAGGTGGAATATCTGGGTCATATTGTATCTCATGAAGGAGTTAAGGTAGACCCTAGCAAAATTAAAACCATTAAGAAATGGAGAATACACACATCCATAAAGCATCTATGAGGATTTCTCGGGTTGACAGGGTATTATTGCAAGTTTGTTAAGAATTATTGGAGAATAACAGCACCTCTAACAACACTATTGAATAAAGATGCATTTTCATGGACTCCAAAAGTAGCAAAGGCCTTCGAACATCTTAAAGAGGCAATGTGCCAAGCACCTATCTTAGCTACACCGAACTTCACAAAAACCTTTATTGTGGAATGTGATGCCTCAGGAAATGGAGTTGGTGTCATTTTAATGCAAGATAAAAGACCCACTTCTTTTGAAAGTCATCCAATGAAGGGAAAGATTTTACACAAAGCTATTTATGAGAAGGAAATGTTGGCAATACTCCATGCACTTAAGAAATGGTGACCCTACCTAATGGGAAGACACTTCAAGGTAAAAATGAATCAGGATAGCCTTAAATACTTTTTACAACAAAGATTATCCTCTGAAGAGCAACAAAAGTGGGTCACAAAGATGTTGGGTTATGAATTTCAAATCATCTACAAAAAACGGAAGCAAAATGTGGTGGCAGATGCACTCTCAAGAAAGGATGAGGATGTAGAAGCATTGTTGTGCACCATTTCTGTTATCCAACTACATTGGATAAATGAAGGAAGGGAGGAATGGAAGAATGACAAAGAAGTGGGGGCACTTATTCGAAAGTTACAACAAGATTCCAATATGCCGGATATATTTAGCTGGAAAAATGATTCGTTATGGTACAAAGATCGTTTATACCTCTGTAAGAATTCCCAACTAAAACAAAATATTCTTATGGAAGTGCACACCTCTCCCTTAGGAGGGCACTCAGCATTTTTAAAAACTTACCACGGGGTTAAGAAGGAATTTTTTTGGGAGGGCCTTAAATCAGATATTCAAACGTTTATGGCAGAATGTTTGGTTTGTCAGCAAAATAAAGTTGAAACAATTAAGACACCGGGTATATTACAACCTTTATCCATTCCAAGCCAATGTTCGGAGGAGGTTTCAATGGATTTTATCACAGGTTTACCCAAATCTGAGGGAAAGAGTGTCATCATGGTGGTAGTTGACAGAATTACCAAGTATGCACACTTTTGTGCATTAGCACATCCATTTAAAGCCAATATAGTTTCTAGTGCATTTATGGAAACAATTCAAAAGCTACATGGAAAGCTAAAGATTATTGTAAGTGACAAAGATCCCATTTTCAATGGAAATTTTTGGACATAATTATTTTCTTGTCGTGGTACTCAGTTAGCTCGTAGCTCATCTTATCATCCTCAATCTGATGGGAAAACTAATATAGTAAACAAATATTTGGAACGATATCTTCGTTGCTTTGTATCTGATAAATAGACACAATGGGTCGAATGGTTGCCTCTAGCTGAATGGTGGTATAACACTTCCTTCCATACAGCAACAAAAATGACCCCATTTATGACACTTTATGGGTATCAACCACCATCCATCACATCATATTCAAGAGAAAATTCTAAGGTTCAAGCAGTGGAACATCACATCGAACATCAACAACAAGTCCTCCAACTCTTAAAGGATAACCTCGTGTTGCACATAATAGAATGAAACAACAGGCAGATCAACGTCGCAGCGAAAGAAGTTTTGATGTAGGTGATTGGACTTCTTAGGCTACAACATATAAGCAAATGTCCCTCAAGCAAGCTAAGAAGGATAATAAATTATCACCAAAGTATTATGGTCCGTACAAGGTGTTGCAAAATATTGGTACTATGGCATACAAATTGGAGCTTCCTGAGCTTCTCGATTGCACCCAGTTTTCCATGTTTCATGTTTAAAGAAGGTTATAGGTGACAAGCTCCCAGTTCAAACAATATTGCCAAAACTTGACGAGGAAGGAAAAAATTATATTGGAACCAGAAGCAGTCACAGAAACAAGATCTCGACAACTACGAAATCGATCAATTTCAGAGTATCTTATCAAGTGGAAGAACTTATCTTTAGAAGATTCCACATGGGAGGATGAGAATTTTATACAGAAGTATCCAAAACTACTCAAGCGTTGAGGACAACACTTTTTTTGAAGGAGAGGGGCATGTTGGGTCCCTATAATACTAGTGATTACCCCATTACTATTGTAGTTTTACCCCTTATTAATATTGTTGTGCCCCTATTGTCCCCATATTGTTATTACTGTGCCTCATAGAATCCATCTATTGTTATTTTTGTGGCTTTATATTATTATTGTTAGGTTAGCTGGGTTATATTGTGACTCCTTAGACTCCTATAGATAGAAAGGAGGTTTTGTCATTTGAATCATCCAAGAATTGTTCATTTATGTAATGTAAAGGAGGTTGCCCCCTCGAAGAGGTTGAATCTTAAGGCATTGATCTATCTTTTCAATCTTTTTCTTAAGCTGGTTTCATAACATTAAACTTCTGTTCCATTACAATCGCAACTTCGCCCTGTGCACTCAGCTGCAAGGGTCTATGCACATAGCTATGGACTCTACCAGGCCTCTACGCACTCAACTGTAGAGCCTCTTCCTACTACTACGACCCAAGACTCGGACTTACAAACTCAGAGCGAATTTCTCATTCAAAAACCCATATCACTTCTCCAAGCTCAGACTAAGACTACTCTTTCCCCTTAGAGCCTCGCTCTATTTAAACAATCCCATGGTCCGTGGACCATGGGTAGGCCAACACATTCTGGATTAAATTACATTATTTTATGGTGGACAACCCTAGACTCTAATGCTCCGCGCCCACATTTTGCAGTGTCTTTACATTACATTGACCAAAACTCAACTTTAAGCCCCAAAAACCTACTATGGGGGAGTCTGCTGCCCAACACGGCCCTGACCACACTAGCCCTTAACATGATTGGATTTTTCCCCACAAAATTTCGAACCGGTGACCTTCACACTACATAGTGACTTAATAGTACACCCCATCACCATATATTCTACACTGCATAAGCTAATATTATTATCTTATTATTATATAAGTATTTATAATAAATTATAACAAAAATAATTATATAAATATAATATTATATCAATAATATTATAATAATATTATTATTATTATTATAAAATAATGTTAATATATATATTATTAAAGTGTTATTAAAATAATATTAATATATTTAATATATTATTAATAATAATTTTATAATATATTATACTACTACTATTTTAAAATTTTACAATTTAATAGTAATATTACATTTTAATATTATAGTATAACGATAATATTATAATAAGATATATTGTTAATATTATTATAACATTTTTTCATTTTTTATAGTAATAAGTATTGTTATAATAATATAGTTATATAAGTATTTATAATAAAAATACTAATATAAATGATATCAATATATCTTTATAATTATTCCGATGATGATTGTAATATAATGATAATTCAAATTTTTTAAAATTATATATCTTAGAAGAACTCAACAGCACATAACAACATATTTGACGTAGTTACTAGTAATTTTTTGGGGGCTTATGACATGTCTTTCTTTCTGCAAATCAGGTCACAACTAAGGGGATTTGAACCTTGATCTCTCAGTTTTCTCAAGACTCACATTACTTCAATCACCAATTAAGATGTCCCCTTTGGACATTAATATAAATATGTTGTATATATTTTTGTTTTACTATTGTAATATTATTATTAAAATAATATTATTGAAAAAATTGTAATAATATTATTAAATTATTTATTATCAGACTATTATTAACAATATTATAAATATTGTTAAGTCGATGGTGAAAGAGAGTTTTGAAAAAATTTCAAACATTGTGAACGTAATAATTTGGATGATAGAAAATGAAAAATGCACTCTTAAAATATCCTTATTATATCCACATTTAATTCTAAGTCTGAGAAACGCATAGCCTAGCAATATATATAGAAGAGGAGAACAAAAGAGATAAATGGTCATATAGACAAGAAGATAAAAATGTAACTTCACCTAAAATTTTAAAAACTTAAAAAATAAAAGTTAAATTAAAAAATACCTAAAACAAGATGTTGGATTCTTTAATCTCTACCATGGTGGTTATTGGTGTTGCTATGGTTCCTTTTGGATCCATATCCACCTAGAATAATCAGTATAGCTTGTGATTAAGGCTTGTATTAATTTACTCAAATATGGATTTTAAGGCTACCCTTTGAGCTTGCATTGACTACTTCTCAACTAGTTCTCTTTTCGAAAATTTTATTTTGCCTAGATCTTATTATGGAAAAATCTAGGGAGAAAAGCCTGAAGGATTTTCATTACATTTTCCTTTAACTCTTCACTTGTTATATTTCACTTCTTTTTGGAAGCACCATCCTACTTAAATCTTCTTTGAGAACAAACACTAGAAAACCTCATCCTTATGGTTTCTCACAATAGATTTTTCTCATTTATTTAGCTTTAAGATCCAATTCCTTTTCTTAGAATTCCCTCCTGCCCATATCTTCCTTAGTTGCATAATTTAGAAACATGTTTTCCTAGATATTATAATATTTGAATATTTATATATTTGGGCTCCTCTATTTTAGTATCTAGATCTTTGGGCTCTAAAGGTCACCCAACAATTATATATTTAGTAGCATCCATGTGATTTGAGACCACTTTACACCTAGATCCTTTGATATTCAATTGTTGGGTTACTTTTGTAGTTCACATTTTCACTTCAACAATATTTTCAGTGGAAAATATTTCATTTGGGCCTTCAGTTGTCCATACTACCATCCTTATACCACTTCTTAGTAGAAACTATACATTCAACCTCAATTGACAAGGCTTAATGAACCTATTTTGAGAAAAAATTAAAGAAAATACAAGTAAATAGACAAAGTAAAGAAGAACTAAAAATCCTAAACAAGCTTATTATGTTATTCATCTAGCCAAAGAATTTTTACAGGTTTGCAAATATATACACCAAACTTTTGAAAAATAATAAAAGCTAACTACCTAACTACTTATAAGTAGCATAAAAATTGAAACAAATGCTTAACTATTTGCATGTAGTTCAAAGGGTGAATTAACTAATAAACTATGTAAGTAATAGATTATGCCTATGATCTAGGAAATTATCCTCATGGCGGTGTATAGCTAGTGAGACACCCTTCTTAGGAAGTGCATCTTGATGTTCTACACCAATTCATCTAGTTTAACTTGAAAGTCTCTCAATTTCGAAATGTCTTTAGATAATGTGAAGACCTCACAATAACATGGAATTTCATGATGATATGAAAATAGTGTTTGAAATCTAAAACTAGTGTTGGAAGCCCAAAAGGATTTGACAAGACTGAGTATCCTATGATAATGTAGTGACCTTCATTAATGTATCTTTTATACCATTATTATACCTTATAGTAATGGATTTAGACTAATCTAGTGTAACTACTCGAATGAAATGTTGAATATCTATATACCTTATAGAAAATGGATTTAGAATATTCTAGTGGATCTACTCAAATGCAATGTCTATATCTCTTTGGAATTAAATATGTGAGAAGAAATTAGTGTAACACAAGATCTCCTCAATGAAATTAAAACATCAATATTTTCATTTATAGTAATTAAGAAGGTAGATTACTCTAAGACTACTTTTGTTCTTTTTTTCAATAACTTGACCCTTATAAAAAATCGATTAGCCTCTTTTGAGATTTAATTGATGTCTTTTCTCTTTACAAATTTGATGCAAGAATATCATATCATGGATATTGTTATCACTCAGAAATTTCTCAAGGTTAAAGAAAGAAATCACCAAGGTAACCACAAACCTACTTTAGAGATAAGGATCTAGCCTTCCTAATTCTCAAAGAGGGCTCTCTCTTTATGATTTAACTTTGTTTTAGTTATTTGATTTTAGGCTAGTTATGATTGTACTTGGGTTTTGATTTGAATTTGGGTGGTGGGACCACTTACTTAGATGAACAGAGGGTTGTTTTTACCATTGGGCTATGAGGTCAAAATTCCAGACAAACAAAACTGGATCAAATTCTAAAAATAATGTCTATAGGGCAAGATAGAGGAGTTATTACAGATCTCAAAGACTTGATGGTGAAATGGTTTACAATCGGATCCAGGGAGAAATTAAGCGTTCCCTAGGCCAGATAATGAAGAGAAATGAAAGAGCTCAATCAGGATGGGAGAGAAATTAAGGGTTCTCAAATCCGAGTATTAGAGGAAAACGTATAAATGATTAACTGTACAAAACATAGTGTACTTAAACAAATTCTGAGTTAAATTTCCAGTTAATTCATTCAAATTTAGATAGCATTTAAGTTTGTGAAACACATAAGAAAATAAAAAAATCAGACAAACAAGATACTTCACTACAATATCTCATCTCATGAATCCTATAGTGCAATGTTTTTATTACTTGCTCCAGTCTGTTGACTTGAAAATTGGTACAATAACCCATAGGTTTAAGATCAAAATAACTCTACAAATGTATAGAAATCCACACTCAATATTTCGAATTATGAAGTATTTATACAAAATATCCCAAACTATCTTAGGAACTAATCTAGGAGAAAGAAATATCTTCATGCTAGAAGATAGAGACAACTATTGAACCACAGTTTGATGTCCCCGTTGTTTAGGTTCTGTTGGCTTCTAATGTTTGATCTTTTGCACTTTAATCTGCTTTCTTGTTTGGTCTTTTAAGCTAAATATTATATTTACTTTGACCTTTCATATGATACACTTTCATCCGATACACTTTGACCTTGCTAACCTGTCAATATCCTTTTGCTATGCTCTTTTTCCTTTACTGTACATTTCACATTTTACTGTGTATTTTTTATAGTAAATCATTTAGTTTTTCCCATGTCTCAGCATCTGTAATTGGATATTAAGCATCTTTCTGTAGATATCATCTACCTCTGTATACTTCTCAAAATACCTAGAAATTTGTGGTTCAGGCTGCAAACTGGTTTCAATGGTGATTATAGAGGGTACACTGGCTTCAGTTGTGCACTGGATGCTTGAATGGGGAATCCAAAGCTTGTTCGGGAGGTAATCGGTGGTCAATTTCGGTTGCAAAGGCTCAAGGTGGCGCAGGAAGGCTTAGGTTGCATTCACGGTGCAAATGAGCAAAAAGAGTCAAAATGGGATTCTTCGACCTTTTAACTGGCAATGGCTAGAATTTGGCATGAAATTCATCAATGAATAGTGAGTGGCTTTGGCTTTTGGTGGGGAGGTAGTTCAAGGGCCATCGCACCACTTTTGGCAGGCAAGCGGTATTTCCTTGAGAGCACGCAATTTATCTTGGAGCTGCCACGTAGCTGAAAAGTGCCCAAGAAAAACTGCAAATCTCACGTGCTCTCGAGCTAGTAAATTTCAGAAATGAATGTGATATGGATGCATGCCGTCAAATCTGGGGATGAGATATCTAATGGTTGTCACGCAGTGAAGCTGCACGAAGGGAAATCGGGGTGAAGATCTGTGGGGCCCAGGGGATTAATTACAACTAACTGTAATTAATTAATGAATAAAGTGGGGGTTAAAAATATAATGAGCGGGTTAATAGAGTGGGACCAGGGTTGAATGTGGCAGGCTTTTCTTTACCGCACCAAAGGTGGTGGGTTAAAATGGTTTTTCGAAAAAATGTGATTTGGAGGAATTAATTAAATAATACAGGAGGGGAATAAAACTTAGGATAAAGGGTTTTTATGGGTTTTTAGGGAAATTAATGGGGGGAAGAGGATTTTTTCAATGGGGAGTGGGTTTCACAATAGGGAAAAGGGGTTTACGATAGGGGGATGACCTTTGGAGGGTAATTTGATAGAGAAATGTGTGAAACCAAGGGGTAAAGGTCAAAATGAATGGAAAAGGATATATTCATGAGAAATGATGGGATAATGGGGAAATTAGTAAGTATGTAGTGGGAGATGATCTAAAATTAGGGGAAGTTAACTAAATCAGCTTGTGAACATCCTTTCACTCTCATAAAAGCTCCTGCACACTAAAACATAGGATTGAGCATGATAAATGTGGTTATGATTTAACAACCTTGTACATCTGCAACCTTTCTTCTACCTACCCTTTACTTATCCTAACATTTTTCTTCATTTTAATGGGTGCATTTAAGCTAGCAGACCCTTTCTTTCCTTTTATTTTGACAAGAAAACTATTTAATTCTAACCTTATAACTTCCAATGGCTCAGATTAAGCTTATGAGCACATTTTTATTTCTCTACCTAACTACTGATCTGCCAAGGTTAAACAGTTTTCCTAGATCTTTATTCTCTATGTGTAAACATGAAATTTAAAGCATGAATTAGTCAAGATTAAGCTATTTGACTATCATGGGTTGTGGCATTTATGACAAGTTGCACACAACCATTATTTTGCACATAAAAGTAAAAGTAGTGGCACTTGAATTTGCACACTTTCAGGATATGTTTTTGTTTGGGGTTCATATTTTTCACTTTTTTTATCTTTTATTTTTATTTTTGTCCCTTGATTATTCTTTTAGGACATACCCTCTTTACATTTTTTAATTTTTAATATGGAAAACATTTTGCAAAATGCAAAAGTATGTACAATATTACAAGTCTAACCATAACCAATTCAAAATTATAAATCCTATTATTATAGGACCCTAACAGTGTCTCCACTTGGGGATGGCTTCTCCTTGTGAGATTTTAAGAACATCGCCGACTAGTGGTCTGATCCATTGGGCCGATCCCAAGCTTGTACATGCTTTGTTATATACTCTCTGTGATGAAATCTTGAACTGGAATCACAACCTTTTCTGCAAACTGAAATATGATCTGAGACTGAAAAAAGGTAGTGCAATCCTCAAACCAAACTACTAGATCATCAAGACCTAAGGGCCTTCTTTTCAGTCTTAAATCTTAATGAATTATTTCAACACTTTCTAAAAACTCAAAACTGAAATAAACTTGCTGCTGAAAACTGAATTTAATCAAACTGAAATCCTACCTACTTACTCTAATTAGTTGTCCAACTATTGGTTAGGTAAAATGAAACAACCAATGCAACCATTCAAGAATTATGTACTTTGATGTCTTTTGTTGCATGTTCTTGTTTGTGATCAAAACTGAGATTTTAAAACCTAATATGACCTTGTCAACAAATGAGAAGATAAGGAAATACTTGATTTCCTTTATTGACTCTAGAAACTGTACAAAAGGATCTTCCAAGGTACATACACTAAGTTTCAACTAATTTAAGCAATTGCACATATTTTCTGGATGGTCTCCATGCCATGAAACTAAAATTCCATTTTCATCTTTATCACCCAGTAGATTTTCAAATAAACTTTGTGATGATATTTCTACTGATTGAAATGTTTGACTGAGGAAACCTTTATCATATTGATCCTGAATCTCATAGTTAGTTAATGAAGAAAAATTTTGATTGCATTCATTATCCAACATATCAACTATTGGATCATAAAAAACTTGGAAGGATTGTTGAAACTTATTACATATAGGTTTGAATGGAACTTCATAGATTTCTACAAGTTGCTCATCCTTTTCTTTAGAGATTTTATACCACATTTCCTTTAAAAATTGAAATGTTTCAAAACATAGTGGTATATAACTTTCATGTGTCCTTTGATCGGGTGTTTCAATGAAATTTGATAACTATAATCGTGAAATGAATAATCCCAATTAAGATTTTCATTTTCTTTGTTGTCAATATCAATACCTAAAGACAGTTGATTTTTGATGTTGTAAAGTTTTCTCTGATGAACTTAAATGAAGCAAGATAAAGAGGCAAAGAACCTTCACTTATTTCCAAATTTTCTGCACTTCCTTCTTCATTCTCATACCTAATATGTATAGGCTGATCACTATATTTAATTTTCTAAAATTGAATTTCCTCATCCTCCAAACTAGTTTATGATTGCTCTGTAAAGCTAGCTTGAGTTCGAAGAAAATAATTATCATCATACTGATCATACTTAGGTAAACCATTAAAAGAATGAATATCATCAAACAAACACATTAAATCAGTAGATTCCTCTTCCACATATTGATCTGTAAATCCATTTTCTAATTTATGGTAGTTGGAATTAGCAAGAATTTGTTCATGGCTATCAACCTCTTCTTTTTATGAAATAATGATCCGAATTGGATCCTAAAAACTCTCTAAGTTTTCATGACTATTTCAAATTATGCTAAAAGATTCAAGTCTTAGAAAAGTTGAAGCTATCAAAAAGAATCCTTATAACAATTGCAGTTGTGGCCAGAGCGGAGCAACGAGGAGCCTCGGTCAAGCGTCCAGACCATTGGCCCATGGTAAAACGCAATGGCACAAAACTGGCAAAATCGGAGGCCATATCAAGAAACAAAGGTGGATTCTGATAAGTGATTAGTGCTAGTAGGGCGTCCCCCTCAGTGAAGGAAAGCCCCAAAGTTCCCGGACCCGAAATCGCTATAAAATTCAGAAAAGTAACTATTTCAATTCTGTAGCATGGGATTCCCTAAAACCGGTAGGATATCGGAAGGCTTCGAGGTAGTAAGTAGCTTTGACTGAGTCCTGACCGATGCCACACATCAAGTGACACACATCCAGTGGAAGAGAGAGAAAAATAGCCTGCATCAGACGAGTAAACACCGTGTGACTTGTTCGCCCGATATGAAGGACGACCATAGGATCTGTGGGTGGGCCTAGATCGATGGCAAAGATACGTCCCAATGACTGACCGGATTTGACAGGTCAAAAAGCAAGATGACAGGGGATTTGAAGTCCAACGTGGATGATGAGTTGGAAAACGATTCGTGTTAGTGGGCGATCTTGAAGCAAATAGATTTAATGACCATTCGAAAATGATTCAGGGAATCTGACACCTAGTTCATCAGCAAACAGGTGGCCACCTCCCTGTGAGGCGTTACCCAGGGATGATGATGCAAAGAAGAGGAATTCAAACAGACAAAGGAAAGGAAACCAGAAGGTCGGGAAGTGAAAACGAGCAGTCAAAGAACACACTGGCTTTAAAGCCATGAACTGACAGAAGTAGGGGGGCCACATACAGAGACGCAAGAAGCTAATAGCAGAGAACAGAGAGTAGAAGCCAAGCTGACCTGAAGGTAGCATCGAGCCAGATAGATCCAGAGAGAGTCAGAGAGTCTGTGTACTCCATTGAAGGCTTGAGAGGTTCAAGCGAACTCCTTGGTATAGACCTGTCATACTATTGTGACCCTCAGAGGTCGAGTTTCAGTAAGGAGAGCCTGTGCACTCCATTCCTACTGAATTCATTCTGTTTAAGTGAGTCTCGAATCGAGCTCATTGTGTAAAAACTCTACTTGAAAACATAATAGAGAGGTCACCACTGAAAGGTTGGACCAAGAGATGTAGCCTAGGAGCATTGGGTGAACTCCTTATTAAACTTGTTTTGTTTACATGTTTGACTATTATGTTTTCTCTGATTGCCTCAGTGTCTATGTATTCTAGCAATCTTATCGATCCGTTGCATAAGTAACATAGGCACATCCATGCACATGACTCTGTAATACCTTTAATTCTTGTCCAGGATAAATTCCAGATCAAGTGGTATCAGAGCTTAAGGTTACTAAGGTTAGACAAGCTTGTGCTGGATTTTGTTGTTGAATGCTAACTAGATCAAAGCTAAAATTAGGAGAAGGAGAATTGGTTGAAAATAACCCAAAAATTGGAAGAGTCTATTCTAAGAGGAAAATGTCGGAAGAAAATCCCTTGGAATCAGACCCCCAGTTCATGGATAGTTTTATGGCCCTGAGATCCATGGTGGAGGAAATGTATAAGGACTTTAAAACATAGAGATGAGGATTTGTCAAGCTTCAAACAAGACAAAGGAGTAGAAGAATCTCTCCTCCATGACCACTTTAAAGGCAAAGGGAAAGAAGAAAAACTTTTCATGCCTCCTAATAGCCCTAAAAATAAAAAGAAGACATCTTTGATTAAATTATATGTTGAATTTGATTTACCAATATATGATGGAGAGTTGAATGCAAAGAAGATGGATAATTGGATTAGACAGATTGATGTTTATTGCAGAGTACAAAGCGTTGACTCAGACAAGAGTAAGATTCAGCTGGCCAACCTATGCCTTGGAGGCACTGCCTTGGTATGGTGGGAAGGTAAGACACAAGCTGACATGAAGAAACATAGTAATATTCTTTCTGTCTGGAGTGAATTTGTTTCTGCAATTAAAAAGAAATTCTATCCACTAGCCTACATGCAGCAAGCCATGATGAGCTGGCAAACTCTTCGACAACTAAAAGGGAAAAGTGTACAAGGTTACACCCAAGAATTTAGGAAAAGAGATTTGATTCTAGGAATTTCTTTAAACTCACCTGAGACTCTGTTGAAGTATATAGGTGGTCTACACAGCTACATGAGGCACACTATCCTCATGTTTAATCCCGCTAGCATAGATGAGGTATTCATTCAGGCTACGCATCTAGAAGCTAGAGGTAAGAATGGGAATCCAAAAGTTGGGGGATCATCCCAATCCATTGCAAGAAAAAATAAGGAGAAAAGAAAACAGAAATGGAAAGAAAGGAAGACAAACACTGTACAGAACAGCAAGTCCTCATGCACTCACTATAAGAAGGATGGGCATGATGATGAACACTGCTGGACTCTGCATCCGAAGCTGAAACCTAAGAAGTTTGAGGGCAAGAACAAGAAGATTGTTACAGATATTCAAAAGGATTTGGGGTCAAACTCAGGATATGAAGCAACAATCACAGCCAAAGGTATAAAAGGTAAAAATTCTAAAGCATCTACTAGTAATTCTACACAATCTACTGATAATGAAGAAAATGAGAGAAAAATACGTGAGCTTTTTCATATTCGAGTTATTTTCAATCATCAAAAGATTGATACTTTGTTTGATAGTGGCTCACAAGTAAATTTAATTTCTGAAGCAATTGTAAAGAAGTTTGGATTACTAACCACACCTCACAAGAAACCATATTCATTAGGTTGGATATGTGATAAATCAAAGCTACAAGTGACTAGACAATGTAAACTTAAGTTTTCTTTTGGATCAACATCTGTAGATGAGATTGAGTTAAATATAGTTCCTTTAGATATATGTGGAATTGTTTTATGAATTCCTTACTTGTATGATAGAAAAGGTATTTTATATAGAGCTAAGAACAAGTATCTACTCTTTAAAGATGGAATCGAATATATTGTAAGAGCTCATAAGCTCAAGAATAATTATACTCTCATAAACTTAGGGGAGATGAAACAAATTGTAAATTCATGCAAACAATTTTTACTGATGGTTGTAAAGGAAGATAAACCTGATAAAACCAATGTATTTGAGGGTTTTGATGTTAAACAGTAAGCTGATTTAGAAAAAGTTATTTCAGAATATGATGTATTGTTTCAAGAACCTAAAGTTCTGCCACCCAAGAAGGAAATAGTGCATGATATTAATTTGCAGCAAGATGCTCCATTGCCTAACATCAGAATGTACAGGTTGTCTGCTTTAGAGAATGTAGAAATCAAGAAGCAGGTTCAAGAGCTACTTGAGAAGGGGTTTATCAGACCTAGCACATCACCATGTGGGTCTCCAACTGTTTTGGTGAAAAAGAAATATGGCTCGTGGAGAATGTGCATTGATTACCGAGCACTGAATAAGATAACAATCAAAAATCGCTATCCCCTTCCTCGCATAGATGATCTATTAGATCAGTTGAAAGAAGCTGTTTATTTTTCCAAGTTAGACTTGCATAGTGGCTTTCATCAGGTCAGAGTTGCAGAGGAAGATGCATGGAAGACTTCTTTCAAAACGAAGCAGGGATTGTATGAGTGGCTGGTTATGCCCTTTGGCTTAACTAATGCTTCTGCTACTTTCATGAGAGTAATGAAATATGTACTCAGACCTTTTCTTGATAATTTTATTATTGTATATCTAGATGAAATTCTTATATTTAGAAAAAATTGGGAAGAACACTTAAATCATGCTAAGCAGACACTAGATGTTTTGAAAAGAGAAAAACTTTATGTTAAACTCTCAAAATGTGAATTTGGAAAAACATCTTTGAATTATTTAGGACATATAGTAGGAGGTGGTGAATTGAAGATAGATCCCTCTAAGGTTACAGTCATTGTAAACTGGCCTAAACCCAAATCTGCTACAGAAGTTAGAAGCTTCTTAGGAGCAGCACAATATTGGAGAAAGTTTATTTCTAACTTTTCCTTAATTGTATCTCCCTTACATGCTTTTGCAGGATTAAACAAGGTGTTTCAATGGGGAGGCAAACAGCAGAAATCCTTCGACACCTTGAAAGAAAAGATTAGTACAACACCAGTACTAGCACTGCCTAATCTTCAAAGACCATTTAAGATTGAAACAGATGCTAGTGACTATGCCAAGGGAGTAGTGTTTATGCAGCACAGTAAACCCATATGTTATCATTCTGAGACATTTAATTCTATAGTAGTTAACTATCCCACATATGATAAAGAATTGTATGCATTAGTACAGAGTGTGAAAAAGTGGAAGCATTACTTAATGGGCAGAGAGACAGTTATACATACTGATCATCAACCACCTCAATATCTACACTCCCAAAATAAGTTGCAGCAATCAAGACACTATAGATGGATGGGTTTTCTACAACAGTTTCATTTAGTCATCAGATATAAAAAATGCATACACAATAAAGCTGCAGATATGTTATCTAGACCAATTATAAATGGATCTACTATAATTAAGCATGATTTAGTATTGCATGAAAGCTACATTGAACAATATGCTCAAGATATAGATTTTAAAGATGTATATGCAACTTTAAGTCAAGGCAAACGAGTAGAAGAATTGGATTATCATATTAAGGACCAACTCTTGTATCATTGTGGGAAGCTATGCATTCCACAAACTGAAAGAGTAAAGATAATTCGAGAAGCACACACTTCTCTAATATCAAGTCACTTTGGTGTAAGTAAAACAGTTGCGCAGCTGCAAATATTTTTTTATTGGCCAAAATTGAATGAGACAGTTTCTAGATATGTAAGAGGGTGTACCATGTGTGCTAAAAACAAGCCCAACAATAGAAAACTAGGCTTGTACACTCCACTACCAGTTCCTTCTCATCCTTGGGAAAGTGTTTCCATGGACTTTGTTGGAGGACTGCCTAAATCTAGGAAAGGTCATGAATATTCATATGTTGTTGTGGATAGGTTCAACAAAATGTGTATTTCAATACCTTGTAACAAATATATTACAGCTGAACAAACTGCAAAGTTGTTCTTTCAGCATGTATGGGTTCATTTTGGATTACCCACTTCCATAATATCTGATCGAGATACCCGATTTGTTGGGAATTTTGTAGTGTACCTAGGAGGGATAATATGGGGTACAAAGGGAGGTACCCAAGGGAATAATGTAATAATGGGATGGGCCATAGTAATAAATAAGGTGGTTAACATGTATCATGTAAGGGACCACAAGTAGTTGGTAATAATGTAATGGGCCCATGATATTAGATAGATGGTATTGAGGGAACCATGGTATTCACCCATGGTATTGTATATATGAGGCCTACATATAGGCTAGAGACTCTCCATTGAGAGGTCAAGGAATATTGTATGAATAGGCATATGGCTTGTGAAGTGTTCTCCTTCCTTAAGGAGTGAATGTATGGTGTTGCCATACCTTAAGGGTTTGATATCAATAAAGTGAATCATTTATATCTATATTCAGATCTTGTTATTTCTGGTGTTTATTTGCATTGTCATATATTTTCATATCAGAGCTATAACAAGTGGTATCAGAGCTATAACAAGTGGTATCGGAGCACTTTCTTTGGCAAAAGTGGAGAATTTTTAATTTTTATTTTTGGAGGAACTTTCTAGGGCGGCAAGTTTGCGGATCATATCTGTACATTTTGAGGAAAAATCTACAAACTCTAATTGTAGATCTGGATTCTTTGTGAAAAAATATCTGATTTCAACAAACAAACAAAAAAAATCGGCCGAATCGGAGTCCGGATGAAGGAGATATCGTTGATCTAAAAATCAGTGGTGTTGCAGACATATTTTTTGGGGCAACGATTTTGCGGCGTAGATATGTACGTTTTGGGGAAAAATCTACAAAATCTAATTGTAGATCTAGATTCTTTGTGAAAAATACCCGATTTCAAAAAAATAAAAATCGGCCGAATCGGAGTCCGGATGAAGGAGATATCGTTGATCTAAAAATCAGTGGTGTTGCAGAACTTTTTTCGGGGCAATGAGTTTGCGGCATAGATCTATACATTTTGGGGAAAAATCTAAAAAATATAATTGTAGATCTGGATTCTTTGTGAAAAAATACCCAATTTCAAAAAAAAATTCAGTCGAATCGAAGTCCAAATGAGGGAGATATCGCTAATTTAAAATCAACTCTTTTTTCAGAATTTTTGGAGACGGCAGGAGAGTTGCAGCGCGGATCTGAAATTCCAGTGCCTAGATTAGGATTTATATCCATGGAAAGATGTAGAATGGTCATTCCATTTCAAAAAATAAGTCATAATAAAGATTTTGAATAATATTGACTAAACTGTGGCCACTTTAAATTTTCACCAAGTAAGTGATTTTTTTTCGTGTTGTCTAGCAAGATGTTTTTTATAAGAAAAGATGATAGCCCTACTATTGAAAAATTCATACAGAACCAAAATTTAACATATGGGAAACAATGGAAAATTTTATTATCACTTGGTTTCCAAGATGAGGCTTACATATGGTGGAAATCAATTTACAACACGCAGTTGTCCGAACTTTCGAATAAAGAATTTGAAAAACCCCTCTTGGACAAATGGTCTCATGCTAGAAAACAAGATAAGGAGAAACATGTGGGGTTGTTTCCTACCGGTATATCCTTATTGCAGGTTCATGGATTGATTCAGAAGGAGAAGATCATTGTGTTTATAAATCCTAGTTGCAAGCAAAATCTCATAAATGTCAATTTCGCAAAAAAATTACAAGTGCCAGCAAAACACATGGAGCACGCACAGGTTAATAATGGGCAGGTGCAAGTTTATAAAGATTTGAAGATTTCTATGGACAAGTATGTATTCCATTCTGATTTTTATTCTTCAGATATGGCTAATGAGGATGTTGTTTTGGGATACCCTTGGATGGAATCAATGGGTACTATAAATATTAATGTGCAAAAGAAATTCTTGAAGCTCTGGTATAAAAAGAAGAAAATTACATTACAGGATATTTCCATCAATAAGCAGGTAGATTCCATGGAGGCTGGAGCAGAAGATGTTCCAAGGACTGACAAATCAAATGATGAGCCTTTGATGATCGAAAATCAAACACAAACGAAGGTTAAAGTAGAAAAGGTTACAGGTACTGACACAGCAGATGAGGACTCAGTGGTTGAAGTAATATTGGAAGATAAGAAACAACATCAGGCACCACAACATGTACCAGATACCATTCAGGCTCTACTGTTGATTAAAACTTCAGCGTATCACCACCCACATCACCTTGCAAGAAAACAACCAACAAGATGGCAATGAATTAGCCACAAGGACAACAACCCCCACATGATAGACAAAGAGGAGCAGTGATCCACCTACTACACATCAACACAGAAGAGCCACCACGGTCAACTTCCATCTCAAGTGAGCGAGGCACCAGTTGGATCGAGGGTTCACCTTTCTCTTGGATGGTTAGATGCACGTGCATGGTACCAGTAGACTACTCTTTTGAGTAGATCTTATTATTTGTGTTCTTCCCATGTTTCAAGGACAAAACATGTTAAGGGGGGTGGAATGTAGTGTACCTAGGGAGGATAATATGGGGTGCAAAGGGAGGTACCCAAGGGAATAATGTAATAATGGGATGGGCCCTAGTAATAAATAAGGCGGTTAACCCGTATCATGTAAGGGACCACAAGTAGTTAGTGATAATGTAATGGGCCCATGATATGAAATAGATGATATTGAGGGAACCATAGTATTCGCCCATGGTATTGTATGTATGAGGCCTACATAGAGGCTAGAGACTCCCCATTAAGAGGTCAAGGAATATTGTATGAATAGGCATATGACTGGTAGAGTGTTCTCCTTCCTTAAGGAGTGAATGTATGGTGTTGCCGTACCTTAAGGGTTTGATATCAATAAAGTGAATCATTTCTATCTATATTCAGATATTGTTATTTCTGGGGTTTATTTGCATTGTCTTATATTTTCATATTAGAGCTATAACAAAGTTCTAGTCAAGTTTGTGGGAATTAATGGACACCAGGCTGAAGAATAGCACAACTTTTCACCCGTAAACAGATGGCCAAACAAAAGTGGTCAACAGGACAGTGATCCAGTTGCTCAGAGGCAATTGCAACAAGCATCCCAAACTTTGCGATGAACATTTATGTTATGTGCAGCATGCTTACAACTGAGCTAAACATTCTTCTACACAGAGATCTCCTTTTGAGACCTGTTTTGGTTTCACACCAAGGTCTCCCTTGGATTTTGTCTTTGGTAAAGACATAGCAGTTGATGGACACAGTGATGTGGACAAGGCAACCATGTTCATTGAAAAATCCAAGAGATTCACCAGGAAGTACAGGAACAGCTGGAAAAGGCCCAAGCCAAGTACAAGGCAAGGCATGACAAGCATCGGATGAAGCATAGTTTCCAAGTTGGTGACCAAGTCTCGTTGTATATCAGCAAAGACAAAATGTAAGGTGAAGGTAAGAAGCTCTAGCCAATAAGGTATGGACCTTTCAAGATACTTGAGAAAATTGGTGAGGATTATTTTCACCTTGATCTACTAGCTTACATGCACATCTACTCAGTTGTTAATGCAAACAGCTTGAGACTATTTGAACCTTCATTAATTGAAGATCCTGAAGAGCAGAGTCAATTGCCTTCTATTGATGATTTGTTACCTGAATATCTTAATGAGTTGCAAGAAGATACAATTCTGGATAGGAAGGTAAGAACCACATGCAGAGGGGATGTTCAGTACCTCAAGATCGAACTCAAAGGTTCAAAGCCAAGAAGTGCGAAATGGATAGAAATTAAGAAAGCAAGGAAGTAATACCCTCACTTGATTGATTCTTGAAAGAAAACCAACTTTTGGTGGTCCAAAAGCTTTTTCAGTGGGAAGGCAGTGATTCGAATTGGATCCTAAAAACTCTCTAAGTTTTCATGACTATTTCAAATTATGCTAAAAGATTCAAGTCTTAGAAAAGTCGAAGCTATCAGAAGGAATCCTCGTAACAATTGCAGTTGTGGCCAGAGCGGAGCAATGAAGACCCTCGGTCAAGTGCGTAGACAGTTAGCCCATGGTAAAGTGAAAAGGCACAAAACTGGCAAAACCGAAGCCAGATCAAGAAACAGAGGTGGATTCTGTTACGCGATTAGTGCTAGCAGGGTGTCCCCCTCAGTGAAGGAAAGCCCCGAAGTGCCCGAACCCGAAATCACTATAAAATTTGGAGCAGTAACTGTTTCGGTTCTGTAGTGCTGGATTCCCCAAAACCAACAGGATATTGGAAGGCTTCGAGGCAGTAAGCACTTTTGACTGAGTCCCGCCTGATGCCACATATCAAGTGACATGCGTCCGACAGAAGAGAGAGAAAACTACCCAGATCGGACGGGTAAACATTGTGCAACTTGTCCGCCCGATATGAAGGATGACCATAGGATTTGAGGGGCCCAGATCGATGGTAGATATACGTCCCAATGACGAACCGGATTTGACAAGTCAAAAATCAAGATGATAGGGGATTTGAAGTTCGACATGGATGATGAGTTGGCAAATGATTCATGTTCGCGTGCAATCTTGAAGCAAACAGATTTAATGGTCATTTGAATATGATTAAGGGAATCTGACACCTAGTTCATTAGCAAATAGGTGGCCACCTCCCTGTGAGGCATTACCCTGTGATGATGATGCAAAGTAGAGGAATTCGAACGGACAAAGGAAAGGAAACTAGAAGGCTAGGAAGTGGAAACAAGCAGTCAAAGAACAAACTGGCTTTAAAGCCATGAACTGATAGAAGCAGGGAGGGCACATACAGAGACGCAAGAAGCTAATAACAGAGAATAGAGAGTAGAATCTGAGCTAACCTGAAGACGGCATTGAACCATATAGAACCAGAGAGAGTCAAAGAGTCTGTGTACTCCATTGGAGGCTTGAGAGGTTCAAGCAAACTCCTCAGTATAGGCCTTTCATACTACTATGACCCTCAAAGGTCGAGTTTCAGTAAGGAGAGTCTATGCACTCCATTCCTACTGACTTCATTCTGTTTAAGTGAGTCTCGAATTGAGCTCACTCTATAAAAACTCTGCTTGAAAACGTAGAATAGAGGCCACCACTGAAAGGATGGACTAGGAGACATATCCCAGGAGCATTGGGTGAACTCCTTATTAAACTTGTTTTATTTAGATGTTTGACTATTATGTTTTCCCTTATTGCCTCAGTGTCTATGTATTCTAGCAATCTTATCGATCCGTTGCATAAGTAACATAGGCACATCCATGCACATGAGTCTATAATACCTTTAATTCTTGTCCTAGATAAATTCTAGATCAAAAAAATACGTCACGGTGATTTTGAACAAAAAAATTATCTTTCATGGTGATCTTCTGTATCCTTTCCTCCATTTTTCTTACCAAAATATCGAATTTTACCTCTGCAATGTTGTTATTCTCTACTTCTGCTTTCAACTTTTCTCTTCTAATTTGCATATTAACTTCTACATCTATTGCAATGTTCTGCATCTGTTCAAGAGTTGTTGGGTTTCTTTCTCTTAGCTGAAATTCTATTTCTGGATCAAATGCCTTTGGATAATGCAAGAGAGTTGAATCAGGAGGAGGTCTTATATTTGATGGCATTGAATAATAGATTTGATTAAATCTAGCAGAAAATTGTTGTATTGTTTCATTTGGTTGTCTTTTCAACTGATTATATTCTTCTATGATCACAAAAAGATTGAATTTGATTATCCATCTATTAAGGAAAAATTTGACAAATTGTTGGAGATTTGAGATGCTTGCAATAGGTAGATTCTTAAACCAACTCTTTACTCTACTTTGAAAAGAAAGAACAAAAAGTCTGATTCTAGCATCATCTTCATCAATCTCAAATAGGTCCTAATAATTCTCAAAACCTTGAATATGTTTTTGGGTAGTGATACCATTCTCTCCATCAAAATTGGGGAGATATTTGTAATAGTTATCAGGAAAATCCTGGAGTATATGCGATAACATGAGGGGCTTATATCTATCAGGAACTTTACAAGGTACAGGAATATGTACCGAAATTGTAAGATTAGTATTGATTGTTTGAGGCTTCTCAATCAAAAAATGATCATCATAAGATTTAGAAGGAAACTGCTCAAATGGATAAGGATAATTTATATTTACAATTTTCCAAGGAAAATAGTCAAAAATTAATCTAAGATCTTCACTAAAATACAATATACATGGAAAAACCTTCTTGATGAGAAAGAAATTGATGTCTTGGATTGTAATCCAAGTTAAAAGCTTGATCTTTCCATATTGTTATTTCAGGTTCATTCCTCTAGTGGAGTCTTGATTGTGAAATTGATTTGGAGCTAGAGTCGCTAGGTGGATGATTTTAACCTTTGTGTGTCTGATCATTGTTGACCATCATAGATCAGATCTGGTCTTTGTATAATCTTTCTGAAGAAAATGTTCTCTCCCCAGTATGGTCAACACTATGTTATCACTCAGAAATTTCTCAAGGTTAAAGAAATAAATCACCGAGGTAACCACAAACCTACTTTGGAGATTAGGATCTAGCCTTCCCAATTCTCAGAGAGGGCTCTCTCTTTATGATTTAACTTTGTTTTAGTTATTTGATTTTAGACTAGTTATGATTGTACTTGGATTTTGATTTGAATTTGAGTGGTGGGATCACTTACTTAAACGAACAGAGGGTTGCTTTTACCATTGGGCTATGGGGTAAAAATGCCATATAAACAGGACAGGATCAAGTTCTAAAAATAGTGTTTATAGGGCAAGATAGAGGAGTTATTACAGATCTCAAAGGCTTGATGGTGAAATGGTTTCCAATCGGATCCAGGGAGAAATTTAGGGTTCCCTAGGTTGGATTATGAAGATAAATGAAAGAGCTTAATCGATATGGGAGAGAAATTAACGATTATCAAATCCAAATATTAGAGGAAAACATATAAATGATTAACTATAGAAACAGAGTGTACTTAAAAAAATTCCGAGTTAAATTTCCAGTTAAATCATTCAAATTTAGATAACATTTAAGTTTATGAAACACATAAGAAAGTAACAAAATCAGACAAAGAAGATGCTTCACTACAATAGCTCATCTCATGAATCTTGTAATGCAATCTTTTTATTACTTGCACCAGTCCGTTGACTTGAAAATTGTTACAATAACCCTTGGGTTTAAGATCAAAATAACTCTACAAATGTATAGCAATCCACACTCAATACTTCATATTACGAAGTATTTATACAAAAATATTATACAAAATATCCCAAACTATCTTGGGAACTAATCTAGGAGAAAGAAATATCTTCATGCAAGAAGATAGAGACAGTTATTGAACTGATGTTTGTTGTCCCTGTTGTTTAGGTTCTGCTGGCTTTTAATCTTTGATCTTTTTCCCTTTAATTTGCTTTTTTGTTTGGTATTTTACGCTGAATGTTATATTTACTTTAACCTTTCATCCGATACACTTTCATCTGATACACTTTGACCTTGTTGACCTATCAAAATCCTTTTATTGTGCTCTTTTACTTTTACTATACATTTCACATTTTACTGTGTATTTTTTATAGTAAATCATTCAGTTTTTCCCATGTCTCAGCATCTGGTAATTTGATATTGAGCATCTTTCTGTAAATCTCATCTACCTCTGTATACTTCTCAAAATACCTAGAAATTTATAGTTCAAGCTACAAACTGGTTTCAATGGTAATTGTAGAGGGGACAGTAGCTTCAGTTGTGCACTGGATGCTTGAATGGGGCGTTCAGAGCTTGTTCGGGAGGTAATCTGTGGTCAATTTCGGTTGCAGAGGATCAAGGTGGAGCAGGAAGGCTTAGGCCACATTCACAGCGCAAACGAGCGAAAATAGTCAAAATGGGCTTCTTCGTCCTTTTAACCGGCAACAGCTAGAATTTGGCATGGAATTCATAAATGAACAGTGAATGGTTTTGGCTTTTGGTAGGGATGCAGTTTCAGGGGTATCACACCGCTTTTGGCAAATGGGCGGTATTTCCTTGAGAGCACGTGATTTCTCTTCGAGCTACCATGTAGCCAAAAAGGGCCTCAGAAAAACCATGAATCTCGCGTGCTCTTGGGCTGGTAAAGGTCAGAAAGGGAATGAGCGCGATATGGATGTGCACCATCAGATCTGGGGGTGAGAGATCTAATGGTTGTCGCACAGTGAAGATGCACAGAGGGAAATTGGGGAGAAGATCTACGAGGCTCGGGGGATTAACTACAACTAACTGTAATTAATTAACAAATAAAGTGGGGGTTAAAAATATAATGAGCGGGTTAATGGAGTGGGACCAGGGTTGAATGTGGCGGGGTTTTCTTAACCACACCAAAGATGGTGGGTTAAAAGGTTTTTGGGAAAATGTGAATTGGAGGAATTAATTAAATAATGAGGGAGGGGATTAAAACTTAGGATAAAGGGTTTTTATGGAAATTAATGACGGTCGAGAGGCTTTTTCAATGGGGAGTGGGTTTCACACTAGGGGAAAGGAGTTTAGGGAAGGGGGATGACCTTTGGAGGGTAATTTTCTAGAGAAATGTGTGAAACCAAGGGGTAAGGGTCAAAATGAAGGGAAAATGGTATATTCATGAGAAATGTTGGGATAATGGGGAAATTAGTAAATATGTAGTGGGGGATGAAATGAAATGAGGGGAAGTTAATTAAATCATCTTGTGAACATCCTTTCACTCTCATAAATTCTCCTGCACATTGAAACATAGGATTGAGCATGACAAATGTGCTTACGATTTAACAACCTTGTACATCTGCAACCTTTCTTCTACCTACCATTTACTTATCCTAACATTTTTTCTTCATTTTAATGGGCGCATTTACGCTAAAAGACCCTTTTTTCCTTTTCTTTTGACAACCAAACTATCTAATTCTAACCTTATAACTTCCAATGGCTCAGATTAAGCTTATGAGCACATTTTTATTTATCTACCTAACTACTGATCTACCAAGGTTAAACAGTTTAGCTAGATCTTTATTCTCCATCTGTAAACATGAAATTTAAAGCATGAATTAGTCAATATTAATCTATTTGACTATCATGGGATGTGGCATTTATGACAAGCTGCACACAACCACTATTTTGCACATAAAAGTAAAAGCAATGGCACTTGAATTTGCACACTTTCATAATGTGTTTTTGTTTGGGGTTCATATTTTTCACTTTTTTTATCTTTTCTTTTTCTTTTTGTCCCTTAATTATTCCTTTAGGACATACCCTCTTTACATTTTTTAATTTTTAATATGGAAAACATTTTGCAAAAAGCAAAAGTATATACAATATTACAAGTCTAACTATAACCAATTCAAAATTATGAATCCTATTATTATAGGACCCTAACAGATATAATGTTTATTTCTCAAATTTCTTATCAAAATTAAATTAATATAATCATAAACATAAAATTTTAAAAACTAAAATTAAAATAAAATTAAACAATACTTACAAGAAAAGATATAATATAATATAATTGTCATAAATAGAAGTATAATATCATAATAAAAAAAATTTAGAAATAAAAAATAATGAGAGTACTATTTATTAAACTAATGTTAATACAAATATACCTATATAATATAATAACTAATATTATTATAAAATGATATTTATATATCTATAACTATGTTCATAAACATGTTTATTTTTTAACATTATTTCTAAAATATTAGTGTAATTATCAATAATTATTAGGTGGTCGAGATTTAACTTCTTGGAATATGTTAAAATGTTTGTAGTAGTATAAACATATCAAGGGTTAAGATTTCTCTCCAAGTTAGTTATGTTCTTTTAATTAATTTATTTCAAATTAATTAATTAAATAAAATGCCATACCAACAAGTGTCATAAGTCATGGTATTGTAAAAAAAAGTTTTTTACAAATTAAAAGTTATTTCCATGATAAAATGGGGGTGAATCTCTATGGTTAAGAATATTTAAATTCATATATTAACTCTCTTATAGTGATAATAATAATTAAAATAAAGTTACATATTAGTTTTTTTATGAGTTTTTTTCCTAATTTGGATGGCTTGAATTATTTGGGGTAAGTTTTCTTATTCTTATTATGGAATTATGCCTATTGACATTTTAAAACCATTTATTTAATATGATAAATGCTAGTATAGTGTAAAACGATTAAAGTATGGTTATAGAAAGATTAATATAATAAATATATTATGTATTAGTATAGTACTTGCTGTTATCCTGATAATCATAATATTATTATTTTTTTATTCATACAAACAAGAATATAATAAAATATATTAGATAACTATTAAAATTATTAAATAATGCTAATGTAATATAATATTAATATTATTAAAATATTAATAATATCATAATAACAACAACAAATTATTATTAATAATACTTTTATAATTTCCACGGGGTCTTGGTAGACATAGTGCATTATTAAGGAACTCTAAACGTTAGGTCACTAACTCAATTCCCTACCCTATTTGGTTGTATTCTTGGACATGGTCATAATATAGCCCACACAATGCAAACCTTCCAAAAAAATTAGTATTTTATAATATTATTATAATATCTTACATTAATACATTTTTAACTAATAGTATTACCATCAACAATACTCATATATGATGATGATGGTGGTGGTGGTGGTTAACGTCCACTACGACCAAACTTTGGTCTATCAGGCCTAAAGAAAACGAATTATTTAGTTTGATTTAAAGATTTTATTCCTATGCTCAAAAAGCTTGGAGAGAAGCCTCCCAAGCTCACTATAATTTTGACATGGTAAAAGGCTAGGAAGGTCAATATTGCAACAAATATTATGAAACTGATATCTAATGTGGTTGTACATGGGGAACTCTAAGAGGAAGTGATTTTCATCCTCGATGTTACTATTCTCACACAGATGGCAGATTCTTTCTATCCATGGTGTTTTAGGAACTGCCCAATGATCTGTTTCACTATGGCATTCATGAGAGTTTGTTCTAATCTTGGCTATATTAATTGTCTTCTTTGAGCTAGTTAAAACCAAGAGATACTTTTGATCTTCTAGGGTGGGGTTGATGACCTTCTTATAATATCTTAATTT
The DNA here is from genome assembly GCA_000404065.3 of Pinus taeda. Lineage (NCBI taxonomy): Eukaryota > Viridiplantae > Streptophyta > Pinopsida > Pinales > Pinaceae > Pinus > Pinus taeda. Next base: position 123,345 of record APFE030308443.1, on the reverse strand, counting down.
TCTTTTAGCTGCTAAATCTTTCTCACACCACATTTTTTCTTTGAACTTAGAAGTAACAATATTTTTAATGTTGTTAATGTTTTGCAATGCAACATTCTCATCAATCTCCCAATGGTTTAACCAGGCCCTAGTGTCTTTATACCAACCTCGTTTGAGCCTTAGGTGGTTTTGGCTAGAATTTAAAGCTAGCTTAGGAAGTCTATGGTCTCCTATGTTATTGAGTTTGTGCTTATACAACAGAATCCTAGCCATAGCTAGGCTCTCGATAGGGGAAAGATTGTTGGGCATGGGATCCCCCGCAACAAGTTTTGGGGTTTAAAGCCCAAGCTTTGGTCAATTGTATTGTAAAACCCCGTGAATTGCGAGCGCGGAGCGCGAAGTCTACGATGAGTCATAGGGTTGTCCGCCCTAAAATATTGTAATTTAATGTAAATTTGTGTCAGCCTACCCATGGTCCATGGACCATGGGATTCTATAAATAGAGCAAGGCTCTAAGTGTAGAGCTAAGATTAGTAGAGAATAGATAGAATAGCGATGGCATGGTTAGAGCATAGAGTGGAATTTGAAGTGTACTGGGTCATAGTGGTAGGAAAAGGCTCTACAGCTGAGTGCATAAAGGCCTAGTAGAGTTTGCAGTTGAGTGCGCAGACCCCTACAGCTGAGTGTGTAGGGCGGAGTCGGGTCTATACTTGGGATTGAAATATAATAAAGAGAAGTTCATTCTGTGCATCTGTTTTGGAATCTTTATGTTGATGTTATACATTACCTTTACTTTGTTTATTTACTACGTGCACTTAATGAATACTCATATGAATGCTTATATGTGAATTTAATCTAAGTAATCAGCTAACAGAGACTAAGTATGGAAGACTTGGGTAAATAACACGGGTCGCGTTGTGGTTAGAACTACATGAAGATAGTATCACAAGGCGTAGGGTACCTACAAGTGCATGTAGTGCAGTAAGTGCAAAGGTTGGACCATGTACCAATCACCACATATCAGACATCCCCAGGGTGTGGAAACATGGTTCTAGCACCCTCCCATACTACTTCAGGTGAGACCTTAATTTGCGCTCCACGGACTGTTGCCGAAAGGGCGAGTAGTACCAGGATTTGCTTGGCTAAATCACTTCCGAACTTGGGTCAAGCCCCACTAAACCAACAAATGGTTCCGTTGCCAGGACCAGGACCTATATAAGGGATGTCTAATGTTGTGCCACTGGAAGCCAACAAAGAAGGAAATTGAAGAGTGGTTGGAAAAGAAAATTCAAGAGTTCACGGCACAGGAAAGTAGAAATCTATAGGTATCTAAGGAACTATGGTTGGATCGCTATTTGTACACTGAAATCCATGAGATTTTCTTTGCATCCTTTCCATTGGAGCTGTATGAGTGGATAGCGAAGTTAGCAGACAGCCAAGGAAGGTGTAGTCTCGACAAACCAATAATGTGGACTGTGAAATGAGTGCACAAACTAGAAGCCTCAAAAGATAAGATAGTGCTAGCTATGGACCACTGGCTTGATCGAATAATAGGAGGATTTATCATTGAGTTTGCGGTGGACACGACCATCAATTACAGCGAGGCAGAGTGAAGTTTTCTCAAGGGACCGCGAGGTAAGTATATTAAATCTTTGAACACCTGGATTAAGATGTTGTTATGTGAAAAGCGAATTATGCGAATAAATTAATGTTTGGGACTACGTGAAGCAGAAAGATCTACAGAAGCGGAGGTAGTGAAGAAGTAGAAACAATCCCTTAATTTCACCCTCGCGGGAGAGTGAGGACGAGCTCGCAAAGGTTTCTCCGAGAAGCGTGGTCAGTTTGATAAGGCAGCAGATTTCACAGTTACCACCTCCACCCACACCACCACCTGCTTCACCTCCCTCACCTCCATCTCCACCCACTCCACCTCCACCACCTCCACATTTCAGTATGGCGAGCGCGATCAAACTACCAGTATTCAGAGGAGTAGGGAATGAGGATCCACACCAATTCTAGTTTGTTGTAAGAGCATTATGGGAAGCACGGGGCATCACAGACGACAATATTAAGAAGGCTACATTAGTGAGCGCGCTGCAGGATCGCGCATTGACATGGTATATCAAGCACTCTAACAACCACCCAAATGCAGGGATAGCAGAGATCTAGAATGTGTTGAACAGGGAATTTAGCAGGCCAAAGTCAAAAACACAATCAATCATTGGGTTTAAAGAGATCACGATGCTCCCAGGCGAGACTCCCTAGGATCTAGATCAACGGCTGAAGAGTACGATCCGTGAAGCCAATATGATGTTAACAGATGGACAGCATCGCGCATGGTTTGTAGCATATCTGGCACCGCACTTGAGGATGGTGTTGTCACAACAGAAACTTTCCACTCAGGCCGAAGCATTGGAAATGGAAATGAGATTACATGAGACCTTGATACAAGACCCTGGGTTGGAATTTCAACAAATCCACGCGCAACTGTAGAATCTGTGTTTGGAAATGAAAAGTTTGAAGCAAGATAGGGCACCGCGGGCAGAGGCATGCGAGGAATTATGGTGCATAAAATGCAAAGGCCAGGGCCATGACAAGGATCATTGTCCAGTGTTCGGAAACTACTTGGTAGGAGGAGGGCCAAAGCCACTAAGACCGGGGGCATAGGCAAGGTTGAGTGCAGCACTCACTTTATGGTGCGCAATCTCTTAGATAGGAGGGAAACACATGACAGATAATTGTCATTTGCTGCAGAAATATACATAGACACCCCAACAATTGTTTTATAATTTCTGCAGGTCAGTAGGCCATGATGAGCGCACTTGCCGCAATTTCGAGTTAATGATGGTTCAGACCCCTACCTATAGGATGCAGACTGAAACTCGAGCCCTCGACCCAGAAGCAAGGATGGGGCATGCTAGATTTCAGGGGCGAGGTTGAGGACAAGGTGGAATGGGACTAGGAAGGGGCCGTGAACACTTAATTTGTTACAATTGCGGAGGACTAGGGCACTACGCCCATGATTGTACCAACCCGATGAGGATTGCCTGTTTGTATTGTGCTCAGTTTGATCATGAAACAATAAACTATCCTACGTTGATCACAAAGATGTGCAAAAAAGGGGTATTCCAACCTCCCCCAACTCAGAACATACAAATGATGAGGTCTGAGCCATGCAAAGAGGACCCAAATATAAACATGATGCTCAAAAGTGGTACAGTCATGGGAAAAGATACGGGGAAGCAGCGAGAGGAAAGTACATGGGTTTGCAAGGCTCCTGCAGAGGAACCCAAGTTTGACCTATAACGCACAAAGAAGACATTCATGGAAGCTAAGAAGAGCTTTGCGAAGCCCTCCACTTCAGGTATTAAGGATCAACCAGAGCCAAGAATGGATCCTTCAATGCTCACTACCTTTTTGGAGACATGCATGAAACTGTTGCGTGACAACAAGGCAGTTAAAGGACTACAGGAAATGATCACAAGGTGCGTGGGGTCAGGGGAACCGCGCGTCATCTGGAAATTAGGGAAGCATGCATTATGCACTGGAAGAGAAATGAGGTTGATTGCATAGATTGGGGAATATGAAATGGATTAGGTAATCCTAGATCTGGGTTCAAACGTGAATGTATTGCCGAAGCAAACATGGGAACATATGGGCAAGGCCACATTACATTGGTCCCCTATTCAATTATGAATGGTGAACCAACAGAAGATTTTGCCCATGGGAAGGTTGCAAGGGGTAACAGTTGATATTGAAGGTGCGAGCGCACAGATGGAATTCGAAGTAATAGAGATTATCGATGATAGCAATCCTATCCTACGTTGTTAGGAATAGACTGGGCCACCGATATGAATAGAGTCATCAATCTGAAGAAGTGAAAACTGATCTTTGGGAAGAAGTCACTACACGTAGTAGTCCCACTGGACCCAGCCGAAGGAGCATGCTACATTGAACCAGTGCGCAACAATCAAAGCGACGATGATCTTGATTGTATTTACAATATAATGGCATGAGACCAGAATTGGGTGAATCCGACTGCAGATAGGAGGATCTCGTGGGAGCATGAAAGCTCCTACACTTCAGATTCAGGCGAAGAAGTAGAGTGATGGCAAAATCGGTTGCATGAAGTGACGACGTTGAATTGCAACATGATGGTTAGATCACTGTGTTGCGTGACAACGGAGGTAAGAGAGTTGTCGACATATGATAGATTGACAGAGGTGGATGAATTCCTGAGTAAATTTGAAAGCGCAATACCAGAACAGCAGCGGTTTGATGCATTGAAATGGGAACTGCGTGCAACACCTGCACGATGGTGGGATACACATCAAGAAAACTTTGAGGACCAATGCAGTTGTAGAAGGATGATGCACCTACGGTTTGGAAGGCCCTAGCTTCGAACGAGAGTCGGGTAGCATAGACAGAGCAACTTGCGCACCACCTATGTCGATGGGTACAGACATGTGTTGTGCAGCCCACTCAAGTACACCCCAAACTAAGGATCGAAAATCGAAATAGAATGCAGTAGTAGGAAAGGTGATGCACACCACAAACATTCCACGTGGAAGCATTCAATAAGGTATGTGGAGTCTTGAAAAGTGTTCACCAAGCAAGACGAACTGAATGGGACCTGCACGTGCTAGCAGTTCGATGAGCCTATAGGGCCATGTGCAAAAACCTGAGCACGGAGATGATTCTGAAGCTGCGGAGCAGAGTCGAGACCATAATCCTGGAGGACAATAATCCTCATGCAATAGCTCCCATAGTTGGGACAGTACACAAGGACCAGGAAGAAGGAATTATGCAGCTACATGAGGGCGAACATATGTAGATTCAGGAAGCCATTCGGCAAGGGAACCTTAAACCTCGCGAACTCGAAGAAGATCGGGTACGACTGAGGAAGAAAAGCATGGTAATGGATGTGAAGATCAAAAAACTGGAAAACAAAATCATGCAGGCATGTCTCGTCGATAGACTAGGAATGACAGGACAAGATATGGGCAACCATACTACTGCATTAGAAGATTGTTGCCAAGCATTTGTGATTTTGCTACCATGGCTACAACTGCACCTTACCAGACAAAGTAACCAAGGGAACGCACCGCATAAGGAAGAACATGTGGCGCTGACTGTCACGAGGGTAATTGAGGAGTTCCCACGGATTGGGTTGGAAGGTGAATTAAAGCCTCGCACAAGGGGTGCAACCACCTGACTAGCCATAGGGAACATAGTCTCAGTGCTCCAAGCAATTGAAAGAGAGCGCGGGACTATAAAATATTATGTGAAGGAGTTGTGCGATAAGGAGGTTGTGCACAGGATCAGCATGTCACAAGGGTCGTACCCGCGCAGAGGGGGCTACGCTATTGCGCAGGTAGGCTAGGAAGTGACCATTGGTGTCATAGTTCATGACAAGATGTCCAAGTTAAGACAAAGAGGAGCAGGCATCAGGAAATTAAGACATGAAGTCAGAACTAGATTTGGGACAATCTACCGCCAAGAATGCATTAATGACTCAGAAATGGGGGGAATGGTCAAGTTCAAATTCAAAAAACATTATAAAACTACCAAGGCCGGCCATGAGACAACACTTGTTTGTTTGAGATTTGAGCTGGTACAGAGAGCACACCGTGTTGAGCACCAAGCGGTGTTTGAGCCTCCAAAGTCACGAATGACTACAGACAGCTCCAACACAATGACAACTACCAGGAGAGGTGTGGGTTTTGTCGAAAGTACCACCAAGGAAGCCACGCAGGGCCCTACAATGCAGGTGGGGGATGGACTGGAAATTCCAAAATCGCCCCAGACACCGAGGCCCAAGACAAATACACAGGTAGCGGGACCAGTCCGCATGTCCCCACAAAATTTGTGATTTGGTAAACCTTCTATGGAAGACAAGGGCAAGACTGTTAACCTTGAGACTGATGAGGAGGAGGAGGACCTCCAAGCTTTTGTAGAGGAGATAGAGGTGGATGAAGAAATGGAAGAGGACATCTAGTCGGTGCGTGTTGTAGCTAAACTACTCAAGTATATCCCTCCACAGAAAGGGAAAGCAAAAGTACCCAAGGATTTGGATGCCGATAAGAGCGCACTCCAGACCTCGCTCCTCCTAGATGGAATATTGTTTGAAGGCTTGGTCCTGGGCCGCGTGCCCATGATGAAATTTGAAGATTGGGACCTCGTGAATAGTGAAATGTTCCCACATGTACAGACTGAAAACCTCATGAAGCAAATCAAGGAGGGGTTTGTTACAATACTAGAACTGCAAAAATGGTTGCGCGATGTGGAGAAGGTTGGGCTACTCCACCTACTATGGATTCCACCTTTTCACCGCACACCATTACGATCTTTGTCATCAAGGAGTTGCTTTTCCTAGTACACGATGGGTAACTATGGTTGGAGGAACCCATTCCCATCATGGCAAAGCTTATTCACAGGATTTCTCAACTTTACTGTGAGGGAAGGAACCCCACAAAAATAGCTAGAAAAAGCGGATATTTGGCGCTCGCAGAGGCCATGAGAAGGAAATACGAGTTGGAAAAGAGGCAGAGAGGCTACGTAATTGGTAGCATTCTAGACAAAGGGGTTCGCATAGCCACCCAGCTGCTAGCCGGGAAGGTGATGAGAAAATGCTGTAGTAAGGAGGTACCAGCAAAGGTCGTTGCACTAGTCGAACAATGCACAGAGGGGGTCCAATTCAATTGGGCCGAATTCTTCTGTGAAGAATTTATAACCAATTGCAAGGAAGTTCAGGAGTAGGGCAAGACCTTCCACTACGTGTGGCTTCCCTGTTCCATCTTATTGGTGATTAGGGAACTGCCTGAGGATAGTCAGTTCCCTCCTCTTGAACAGGACCTGCCAGAAGCAGCAAAGTATGTGTCACTCTGGGCTACGAAGGATGCCACATGAATCCGTGAGACCAAGATCTTCTGGGTGCTCCACTTTGCAAACTTCAAGGCAGATATGCACAATTTGTATATTAAGGCGCGCAAAGATCTGGCATAGAACTGGACCAAACTTCCTTTCATCACAATTAATGATGTCGTCTTCACTGTGCTCGACTCATGGCCACCTGAGTGGCGTGTCCCGGATCTGGTGGCGCGCGATAAGACAACGATACAAAAACAGAAGGATGCCACCAAGCTACTAGCTCAACAGAAGTGAAATGAGTAGTTGGCCGAGGAGGTAAGGGCTTTCCACGAGGCTGCAAAGGCCACCGCAAAGCAGACCAAGGGCGCCAAACAAGTAGCAACACAAAAGGCAATAAGGGCCACCACGATGTGAGAAGAAGGGGGCCCGGACTTGACCATGGGATAGGGAACAGAGGACACAGCAGAAGGCATGGACCCAAGCCCAACATCTGCACAGCTGAAATGGCCATGCGGTATGGAACGAGCAGGCCCACGGAAGAACATCAAGGCTTCCAAGCTAGACAGTGAACCTATTACACTGACAGAGGGTGACCTCTATGACATTGGTGACATAGTTCACTAGGTCACTAGGGAAGCACTCTAGGAAGCGATGACGAAGTAGTAGAATGTGTTGGGGGCCCTCAGGGTGTAGCTATAGAAACTTCAGGTGCAACCCCCACAGAAGGGAATCGTAGCCACCTACGGTGCTGCAGGTACATTGGCAATGGAGCAGTTGATGTGAGCCAAGATGGCTAACACCATCGCACTGCCGGAAGGAGCACTGGGAGTGGACAACACGGAGGGTAGAGCCACGGTGGGCTGGATCAAGGGACTCAGCCTAAAATTGGCTGCCCTTCCGTGGTATATATTATACTAGCTACAGGACAGAGCGACAGCAGAACTCCGCGGTAGGGAAGGAAGCGCAATACAAATGCTCAATGAATAGCGAATCAACATTGAGCAGCTTAGTCTACAACACGATGAAGTGCTAGGATAGAATCAACAGCTGGAGCAGATAGTAGAGGAAGCATGTCACCGCGCTCCAGAGTTAGAAATTACGACCGACCTACCAGTTGGAGTGCGAATTCACAGATTGGCTAGTGGATTCCACAAGGCAAAGGAGGAAGAAACGAGGATACAGCTGGACCTCAACCTCCAGATTACCGAACTACAATTAAATGTGCAATCATCCACGCCCCTGGAAGTTAGGGAATAGCTCACTGGTGCTATCCAACAAGGGCTAGAGGGAATAGGACAGGTAGTGCAGAACTGTACTATGATGTTGGAAGAATCCTTAGTAATCCTCACTTCCTTACAGGAGGACCCCACCATACAGCGCCTGGAAATAGAAGCATGGGAGCTTCAAGTGCAGTATGATAGTGTGCATGGGATGGCGTAGAAAGTTGTCCTAACCCAGTGGTTGGTGAAGCTACAATAGGTGAAGGCATTGAAGGAACAATTGGATGTTGCACGACAGAAAGAGGCAGTACCTAAAGCGCGCATCCAGCCTTGGATTGACGAGGCCTTCCACATCATTGCTGATATTGAAGGAAAGCTTGCACAAATGAAGGTGATGCATGCCTTAAGACATAGATTTTCCCTTGAAAGTGAGCATTCGGTAGAAAGAGTAGAGCAGATCCAACAGATGGCAAAAGAGTGTGTTGCGGACCTTCACTCAGCACAAGCATAGTTGGAGGGGCTTCGTGCTTGCTACACTAGCTGAGTGACTCCAGATGAGTCACGATGATTGTGTTGGGGTCTTGTTGGGCATGGGATCCCCCACGGCAGGTTTTGGGGCTTAAAGCCCAAGTTTTGGTTAATTTTATTGTAAAACCCCGCAAATTGCGGGCGCAGAATGTGAAGTCTAGGATGAGTCATAGGGCTTTCCACCCTAAAATATTGTAATTTAATGTAAAGTTATGTTGGCCTAGCCATGGTCCGCGGACCAAGGGATTGTATAAATAGAGAAAGGCTCTAAGTGTAGAGCTAAGCTTAGTAGAGAATAGATAAATAGCGAAGGCATGGTTAGAGCATAGAGTGGAATCTGAAGTGTACTAGGTTGTAGTGGTAGGAAGAGGCTCTGCAGCTGAGTGCGCAGAGGCCTAGTAGCGTCCGCAGCTGATTGCACGGACCCTTGCAGTTGAGTGTGTAGGCGGAGTCAGGTCTGTACTTGGGATTGAAAGATAATAAAAAGAAGTTCATTCTATGCATCTATTCTGGAATATTTATGTTGATGTTATACATTACTTTTACTCTGTTTATTTAGTGTGCGCACTTGATGAATACTCTTATGAATGCTTATATGTGAATTTAATCTAAGTAATCAGCTGATGGAGACTATATAAGGAAGATTTGGATAAATAACACGGGTCGCACTGCAACTAGAACTACACGAAGATAGTATCACAGGGCGCAGGGTATCTGTAGGTGCGCGTAACATAGTAAGTGCAAAGGTTGGACCACGTACCAATCACCACATATTAGACATTTCCAGGGTGCAAAAACCTGGTTCTAGCACCCTTCCATACTACTTCGGGTGAGACGTCAGTCTATGTTCCGTAGACTATTGCCGAAAGGGCGAGTAGTACTAGGATTTTCTTGGCTAAATCACTTCCGAACTTGGGTTAGGCCCCACTAAGCCAACAAAGACACACTTCTATAAGGAGAATAAGATAGGGTTTATTGCTTTTAATTTTGAGGTTATATGTTATAAAATGATTTTGGATTTGCTCAATATTTCTCCAGGATTATTTAGAGATGTTGCAACCCCAAACCTCACATCCATATAAGATAACAGGAGTGAATAAAGTTTCAAAGAGGAACTTCTTTCTATCCCACATTACGAGGTTTGTCATTTTATAAGTATTACTCTTGTTTTAATCTTATATTAACATTTTTATTAGATTTTTTTTATGAATACTTTTATAATAATGTTGGAAATAATACTAAGAGGGGGGGTGAATCAGTATTACCAAATCAATATAACTTTTTCATTTCCATATTAAAATTCATATACGCTACTTCAGTTAAGGCAGACCACATGTATACGCAACTGTATGTAATGCAACAAGCATATATCCAGTAAACTTATGATTCAGTTAGTTGATCCTTAATGAGTGCATTAGAACATTATTAACCATATGAATAGTAAATAGGAGCAGTAAAATAGAACAGATCATCACACACAAGAAGCACACATGAACACCATGATGTAAGGTGGAAACCCAATGTGGGTGAAAACCACCTGCTGCAAGTCGTCTCAATCTTCTTTTTAATAAGAAGCTTCTTTTTACAATAGTTTTGTACTGGTGCAGTCTTATACCAGTACACAGGCTTCTACCTGCAGAAGGCTACAACCTTCTCTCGTTCTCTAGACTCTCCTGGAAGGGAGCTACAACCCCCTTAGCTCTTGTACTAGTCGATCCATTTACTAGTACATAGGTGCTGGCCTACTGAAATGCCCAACCTTTACTCGTTTCCAGCTGCTACTAGAAGGGAGCTATCCACCCCCTTAGCTCTTGTACTAGCTGATGTACTAGTATGTAGGTGCCAACCTACAGAAGGCTACAACCTTCTCTTTCTTCCTCCAGGTACCACGTTCATACATTTTCAGACTGGATACTCCTGAGGCACAAATACCATAATCTGAAGGCCACGTTTCATCCAATTTTCATACTGGACCCATCAATATCATTGAAGCACACAATCAATCAACACTAGCATCATCAATCTCTGAATCACCAAACACTGAATCACTGAAACTCTGTCAACAAAATGCAGTCACCAGAACATAGAGCAGAACATTGAACTCTGCAACAATATTCAGAACCAACTGTATCATCAAAAACCATGCATCATAGTGCATACGCTACTTGGAAGTGCCAAACCAGCGTGTATACGCAACTTCACCAAAGCGAACCAGTGAATATGTCATTAATTACTTACTTATAACTTCGCTGCACTTCCTGACTTCAGACATACCTAGATCATTTCATATACAAGGATAATACATATGTTAGCAACCAAATCTAGTCCATCAGATCACATAAAGTTAAGTCATTATGATCCTGATCTATTATAGATCTCATCCATCAATACTGAAGCTAAACACAATCAACCAAACTGAATATGCAGAATACTGACACCAGTAAATAGTCATCAACAACCAAAACCACTTGTAACTTCAATATCATAGCTCATATGGTATACGCTACTTGGATGTATCTAACCTGTGTATGTACTCGCTTCTATCATAGTCAACCAACGTATACATCTGTAAATATTCATTCATGAGTTGCAGCTATTTCAAACTTAAGTTATACCCAGATCAGAACATTACATGTGTCAATATACAGATCTAGAATAAACATGATCAAACCGTATAGAGATGATTCATTCCAAGCCATTAGATCCCAATCTATCTTTAGATCTTGTTCTCCATCAACCGCTTAGATTCCTCCTTAGCTTAGGTCAAGCAAAGCATCATGAACCCATAACCTGCATACTGGATCTCATACTTCATCAGATATTCAAGACTTTCTCAATCCTTTGCCTAATGATCTTCTGCTCCTTTTATAGTCTTAGGCCTTACTCAATACCATGGTCCAAAACCATTGAGAACTAATACTAGGGACCCAATACCTGGGTTCAACACTTCGGACGCAATACCAAGGACCAAAACCATAGGTCTAAATACCATGGACCCAAAAATAAGCTTTCCCACATGTACGCACTTTTCCGTGCATGAAAGTGCATGCATACGCATACGCGACTTTTGATCAACGATCCCGCGTGTATACGCATCTTTGTATATAGTGAACCTACGTGTATACCCTACTTGGTATATAGCGAACCTGCGTATATACGCGACTTGGTACATAGTGAACCTATGTATAACCTGCATGTGTACACGACTTGGTATCTAGTGAACCTGCATATATACTCTTCTTTCTTCATTCTTTGTATTCTGATCATCAACTCTTTGCTACTGACCTGCTGCACTATGATCTGTCATCTGTGTGAGTTGCCATCAAGGACAACACTTGTATCATAATGCCAACAAATAATACTATTATCATAAGGTAATAATATTAATAGAGGACATATTGGTATTATTATTATATTAAAAATATAATAATATTATTAATTCTTTTTGTTATAAAACTATTATTATTATCATAGACTTATTTTAACTCTCTATTTATCATAAATATTGAAGGATTAAATCTCTAGAGGTACAAAAATTTTGTCAAGTTTTGCACTCTAAAATGAGGTATGATAGCTCTAGGCTCATGATACATACACACTTAGTATGGATGTACATTTTTGTATTATTATAATAATATGGTTAACATAAAAACTATCACCAATTCCATTGTGAAACCGATTTTTGCATAGTTTTTAAAAATTTGTGGGTCTTAAAAATTTGAAGGGTTCAAAATGAAAAATGCACTCTCTTAATTTGTCTTACTTATACCCACATTTTTACAAGTATGAAAAGAATGTATCCTAGCAATAACTACATAAGAGGTAGAAAATAAAATACATAAATGATTAGCTAGACAAAAGAAAAAAAGAAGAAAACAAATTAACCCTAAAATTTCAAAAATATAAAAATAAAAACTATATTAAACAATACATAAAATAAATACTAATAATATTATTATAATAAATAGAATCATAATCATAATAATATAACACTAATACAGTGATGTTATTCTTATAATAGTATTAATATATAATATATTATAATAATATTATTAAGGTACATAACTAATAACATGTGTCCCCTTTGTTGGTGAAAGGATTCTTGCATCTAGGGTTTCATCTCGCTTCAAACCCTAATATATTCACAAATCCCTTTCATCTCATGGAGATCTCCTATCATTACCTATGAATCCATTCTCTTCTTTAGTTTTGATGAGCTCATGGTGATTCCTTTGTGGGTGGAGGAGGGTCGAGGGGTTCACACCCCTCCTATTGTAATGGCATCTCAGGTGACTCTAATGTCAAAGGAAGGTGTGAACCCTCTTAAACATCTCATCAGTTGGTCCCAGGAAACTGATCCCAATTTCAATAAGATTATAAGTTGATATTTGGTGCTGCATTGTGGAATAAGACCAAAAATTTTATATTCCAAAAATAATCTAGAACCATAAATATGAAGTTAGATCTCATAAAGTTGTAGGGCTTATATAGCACATGCAATATCATGCTTTGATCTGCAATTTTATTGGCATTTAGTTAGCTAAGAAAGGTTTATTAATTGAGAGCAAGCACAAGTGGCAAGGAAAGGGGCATGTAGATCTCCAAGTTGGAGCCAAGGGTTTATTTATAATGGTTTCTGCAAATATAGAATATTACATAAGGGTTTTTTAGAAGGGACCATGTTTCTTCAATAATACGGGCCTCTTCATTCGTTTCTAGACCCAGGGATATAACTCACGTAAGGAAAAATATTTAGTAAATCCAGTCTGGATTAAGTTGTACTCTCTTCCTATTCAATATTAGCATGAGGAAATCATGTAAGACATAGGTAACATGATTGGTTCCTTTGTTAGAATATTGGAGGTTAAAAAGAGTAGACGATACAAAACATACAACATAATCTATGTCTACATTATCTGAATCCATTGAAATTTCTTTCCAGGATGAAGTCATCATGTAACCCCTACACTATGAGCATGTTCCCTTAATATGCAACCACTAGCATTAGTAAGACCATATATTCAAGTATTGTCCCTTAGTCCAAACACTTACTTAATCACCGTAGGACCCAATAGTGTTAGCCTCATATTCATAAAAACAATCAATAAGTCAAAGTATTCACAAATAATGAAATTATGAAATTATTAATGATGAAAATAGACTTACTCTAGAAATCTAAGTATGACATAAGATGAGGACAATGAGAGAAGTTTGGGATGAAGATCACGCAAAATCAACTAAAATATTTGAGGAGATATTCATGGATATGTGGAGAAAGTTATTGTGAAGGTTCAACCAATTATCTAAATTGATAATTTGTTATGAGAACCTGATTTCTATAATACAAGACATCATGGTGTGAATCATGTATCATTATTATTTATGAATATAATACAATCACAATTAAAAGCCTTTTCAACCCAAGCTTGTGTATCTTGAATTATTATTTTGTTTTCATTCAGTTATTTTCAATTGGTATAAGAGCCATGGGCTCAAAGAGTATGACTTGCGTGTAGAGCTTGTGCATGTGGTCAACAATATACTTCCTGCAGATGTTGTATGGACAGGCCTGCATACTCTGTTGTGTGTATTATCCTTCGTAGAAAAGTTGATCAGTGCGTGGAAACTGTTATAGGACAAATTGACCTCCTAATCAACTTAGAGGTGAAAGACAAGATGATTGAAGCAATGACTACAATTGGAGGCCCGGAATCCACACTAACGCTCTCTATACACTGACAACCTACTTTATAAAGCTTTTTAACAAGCATAAAGGAGCATTAGTCACCCTACTAACTCTTGTTGTTAGACCAAGGGGAGCGTTAGTGAACTTAAGTGATGTTCAAAAGGTTATGCCAACGAATCTGCCCATAAATATCTAGTTACTAATCCCTAAATTTGTGCGAGAAAAGCAAGAAAACTCCAAAAATCAAGATATTTGGAGAAATTCTATTCTGAGAATGAAGGCAAATGGGAAAAATCTTGTAAACAGGGTAGGTTCATCGTTTTTTCCCTAACGAACTCTAGATGGAGCTTGGCAGCCCTAATTCGATTGCTATATAAGCAAAGAGAGGGCCATTGCAAAAGGGATTAGAGCATTTGGAAGGATAGCCCATAGAGCTATTGTGGATTGTCATATTCTTGAAGGAGCTAGCTGAAAGAAGGAGAGAGAGAGAGAGGAAGAAGGGGTAAGGAAGGTTGATACAACAAATTGTTGTAATCACCCTTCCATTATGAATATAGAACTACAGTTGTGTTCCCTACTCCAAAGTGTCGGTGATATTGTGCATTTATTTGTTCATTCTAATGCTTGTTGAGTTGAGTAGTTAAGTTATACATTTATACATGTTTGTTACGGATTCTTACATTTATTTTTATAAGCGTATGTTGTGATTGGTTTGTCTTGTCCTTTATGCAGGAATTGTCTTGGAGTCGGCTTAGAAGGAGTTCTTCTTGTCGCATGGAGATCCCCAAGTGATTATAGAAGGAACCAAAGGTGATCCTCTTTCCATACCCTATCAATTTATGTTTGATAGATGAACATGTGTGTAACAGGTAGCTTTTGCAGATAATCTTACAGTTTGTCGAAGGTCCCAGGAAGACCTTTAAGGGTAGTTTTCACCCGTGCATTTTACCCCATAGCAGAATTGGCGACTCCGCTAGGGACTACACAGCTAGTTCCTGATTACCTAGACTCCTCTCAGATCTTCTCTTTCTTCTATGAGCTTCCCGCTTCTTCAAATCCTTTTTTGATCCACCATCTATCTTGTTGCATCCTGCAAAGTTGCATTCTCCTCAGAAACTGATCCTAAACGCCTCTTTTTGAGCTATTTCCCTCACTAACACAAGCTGCTAGTCTAAACAGATCTTTATAAAGCTCTTTGACTGTGTACAGGGAGTGTTAGTGGCCTAACTAACTCTCTGTTTACAAAGAGATAGAGCATTAGTTACCCATTTCCACGTTTTCCAAGAGATTTTGTGGACCAAACTGGGGAGGAAACTTGTCTCAGGGGCTAAAGTAAGATTTGCAACAGTATCATGCTAACAAATTTGGTGTCTTAAAAATTTATTTCTAAGAAACTATTTTAGCTTTTCTCTCTTAAAAGTCATTTTTTTTAAAGAAAAGTTGATAAACTGTATATCTCCTTTTGTTGAAATAGTTGTAGGCTGCTTCATTTTGGTTTTCAGTAGTTGTTAGGGAATATTGAGAAAAGAAAATTTTGGTTATGCAAGTGTTGAATGGATTTAGATGCACTGGTGAATCCATGAATATGTGAAATGATACATGTGTAGAATAAGACTTCTTTGCATAAGAAATTCAAAAAAAAAATTCAAAGCATTGTTCTGCATGGTTTATTGAGTTGAGAGTCTCATCATATTCATATGTCAACACCCCTACCAAAGAAAAATAAGCAAGTACACTAAAATTTACATTAAAATCAATCAATTACTCTTTTAGAGCAAACCAACATTAGCTAGGTTAGGACCTTGGGTAAGCATGTGAGTCAACTGCCCAAGGTTGACAATCAAAACTAGAGTCATTAACGAGTGAAAAAACCTTCTGCACTCATATTACTAGGACCACTCCACTCACAACAGAGCGAAATACGAGACAACATTGGACTGTGATTGAAGGTAGCGCACCTTCTCTTACAACTCTTTTGGGAATTCTATGTATTGGGGGTTCCTTCGGGGATTTCAGAACTGAGTCGGGGACTCAGGTATCCTGCCCACACAACATGCTATCTACGACTATGTCCCCCTGGTAATGTCTATGATTTGAGGTATCTCTAGTGGCCAAACCTTCTAGGTACTTACACAAGGTGACTGGGACGAGCTATCCTGGTACCTAAAACGGACGGACCTACTTTGTCTTCAGTTTTTGGGAGGGTGCTCGTCTTCATGAGAGTACTTGGCCCCTCAATCTGAGGTTTGGGCGAAGCTCAAAAGTAACCATAACCATACATTTAGCCATCATTCTCTGTTACTCATTGACGGACTGGGTTTCATCTCCAATAATCGGTGTTTATCAGATGAGGTAATTTCCTTTTGTTTGTTGATTGGCATATTTAGTGTATTTTTTTTTCTTTTTTAAGTACCTGAGTGCTATCGTTTTCAAGACTTTAAAGAATATCACATTAAAATCTATTTGATAAAACTTAATAGCCATTGTGGCTACATCCGGCCCTCATCATCAATCCAGATGATTGTTAGGACTTCCTCCACTCACAATGGAGGATCTGTCGAGTTCCATTGACTCGAATTCCTCATCTTCAAGGAATCAGTCTCCTAAATCGCACATGGGGTCTATGTGGATGACCGACGATTCTAATTTGCCAAAGGATTTCTTTACGGAAGGATTTCTTACTCATTTTAAAATTCTGCTTACAGATCTGTCAGAACCTATCGTTACTCCCGCAGTACCAGTACTTCCTTCTTCAGTAGGTGGAACTTTCCCATCTATCCAGTCAGCGCCGCAAGGGTTGTGGAATTATAGAGACACTGTTGGTCCTCTACCACTTCCCCATTCGACGGTCATTACAACACTGGTAATATGGAATCTGTCTATCCTATTCATCCCAGGTACTGCAACTCACATAACACCCTCTATCAGTGGAACCCAGCAGATTCCAGGCTCCACTCCTATGGTGCCATAAAGCATACCTTCGACTAGTGCCACATATAGTGCTCCATATAACACTCAATGCAGCATGATGGGCGTGGTTCCAGTTTACCAACACCAAGGTCGGCCGCCAATGCACAGTTCCAACCCCCAGATTCAAATATCTGGGGCGGTTCCCAATATGCACATGCCGGCAGGGAATGTCACAGTTCCCCCGCCGTTCTCAGGCATGCATGGACAGTCATTGATTGACATGAGTGTTCCCTCTGTCAATCAAAGCCATATGGTTAGTTCTATGTCGGTTGGGAATCCACAAGGGATTCCCACCCAATCCGTGGGGGCACCCTACTCACAAGCTCAGATGAGTCAAGGGGGCACCGCTTATACTAGGGGAAACTTCATACCCCAGTATCAAAATCCTCATGGAAATCCCATCTACAACATCATACCACAAAGCAACTATTACACCATGCAACCCTTGTACACCATGGGGAACCAAACGATGGGAGGAGGACAGAGCTCCTCAGGTCATCCGTTATCACCATTGTCCGCGTTGGAGCACCCAACAATTTGACTTTTTTGGCAACATTGGATATCCCCAACTTATACAAGTTGACAAACGACCCCATCTACCACAACTTACAATGGCTGCCAATCCTGCATAAAATACCGATGGACATTCCTAAGTTCGACGGAAAACAAGGGGAGGATCGAGGCACTCATGTCACCACCTACCATCTCTGGTATGTTTATAACTCTATGGTGGATGACAGTGTTTGGTTACGTATTTTTCGCTGCACCCTCACTGGCAATGTTGCAAAGTGGTATATTGAGTTACCACATGCATCAGTGAATACCTTTGACACTTTAGTAGTGGAGTTCCTAAATCACTTTCAGTTACCTATCCATTATGAGACAGGGATAGAGCTCCTTACTTCGTTTTGTCAGGATACCGCCACCCACATCTTCGATCATATCCATGAATGGAGACGTAGGCAGAGGTTAGTTAAAGCTCCCATCCTTGATTTTCTCTTAACAGACTGGTTCTGTAAGTCGTTACTCCCACAAATCGTTAGAGATGTCGCTCTAGGTGGTGCGGTCACAGAGGACCAATCCATACATCGTGCCCAGCACTTAGATTTGATTTATTCACAGTCTGGCACTCTCTACGACATTATCCACTATGCTCCTAGTAACCCCAATCCTCCCACCACTCAGCACCCTAGAGCGCATACCAACAGGATCGTTGACGCAACCTCCAGGGTCGCTATAAAACAACTTAGTGGTTCCATTACCAAGCTGGCAATGGACCCCTCTACTAAAGTGCCTGCTCTTCCTACCACCGCAGTTAATTCTGTGCAATCTACACAAAAATCTGGTAGCAAGAACAAGACTGGTCCTTCTGAGAAGCAATCATCTAAGTAGCCCAACCCAAAACAGAAGGTTGTTGCACCTACTGATGCGAAAAAGGATAAAGGCACCAACTATTCGTGCAAACTCTGTCTTGAAAAACATGTAATCTGGCGTTGTCTGTGTCTTCAAGAATGCACAGATTACCTTGCCAAGAAAGATTCTAGTAAGGCACCTGCTGTCCTTAGAAATCCTTTTCCTACTCAACAGCAGCAAAATCTCGTTGCCAACCAACCACCACCCACGTCAAGGGGCAGTGACGGTTTGCAACATCCTTCAGTTGGTGAAGGAAGTTCTATCATTTACACATTTGAAATAATAGAACTAGCCACAAGAGCCAAATCTTATGTTGCTCCTGTCACTCCCACAGCAGAACCATCCATAGGTCAAAACCCATCGCCGCCCAACGATTTGCATATCAAAAGGCTGGTTGAGGACTTTGTAATTCGACCCCCCAAGGGGGCACTTCGACGCACAACGCACACCACATCTGCACGTGCCGCCCAACACTACAACATTGTAGAGGCTTTGGCACAAGCACCGTCGGCTATGTCAGCACTCGAAGTCTTACAAACATGCCCCAGCCAAAGGAAATCTTTTCTTTCGGCTATCGGGGGTATTGAACCTATGGATTCCATGCTTGCTATTTTCGACATGGACAAGTGTAAACCTCCCCTTTCCCACCAGCTTGCATTTCAAGTGCATATCACTTCGAAAGGTAAAGGTATACACCGAACTGTCATCGACAAAGGTGCTTCAACTTGCGTCATGTCAGCTTCATGTTGGCTCACCTTGGGCTCCCCAACCCTCTCCCCACCATCGAACTCCCTTAAAGCTTTCGACGGCCACACCTTTGTCCCAAAAGGATACTTAGCCAGTTTTCCCATCACTTTGGCTGGGAAGACAGTAACAGTGGATGTAGAAGTTGTGGACAAGGGACTCGACTATAATCTATTTCTAGGTTGCAGTTGGACATATGTCATGATGGCTGTCGTATCCACTGTCTTTCGTATCATCCTATTTCCATTGGATGGATAGGTCATTACAGTGGATCAGTTTTCTTTCTGCACTCTTGATTATTCACCATTACCAAATGGCTCTGTAACCCTAGTACGAGGTGTAACTGACATTTTTGTCAGTATAGGTACTGGTCTATTGAAGGCTTCCTCCCTGATGGGTTGTTTCCTCTTCCATCATCGCAGGTTCCACAATCGATCAATATGCTTTCATCTATTCCTCATGAACTGAACGATTGTTATAGACATATTTGGGCACTGCAACCCTAATCATATATGTCCATAAACCAAGGGCTTTTGAGTCCCTAAAAGTGTTGTTTCATACCCTAAGGGAACAAGCTCAGCTAATTACATCATCTCCCAGAAGTTCTCCATGGAAAACTGCTCATAACTGGTCAAAACTGAACCATAGAGACTACTCAGTGCAAAGGGTGCGATGCATCTCACCTACCACATGCAAAAAGTGCGATGCATACTAAAAATCCCTTCTGTGGGGTGCGATGGGTGAGAGTAGACAAATGGCAGAGACAGTTTGCAAGGTGGATGATCATGGAATCTTCCAAAAACTTCTCCTGTGACACTTGCCTCTCTGAATTCGCCCAGGGATGAGTAAGAGATCATGAATCTCCAAGTGGAACAAAGAACTATCAGAGAGAAGACACTAATCAAAATCCCAGAAGCTGACTCGCCCCCCTGCAACCATCTATATATGGATCCCTCATCCCAGAGATCTAGAGGCTGGAATTTTACATCTTGTAAGGAAGTGTTGTTGGTTTCCTAGTGGAACATCATAGCGTTGGGTGATCTAAGCTTTTCATGAGGTGAAGAAGTGCTTTCATGTTGGGAGGATGACGTTGGGTCAGATCAATGGGTTGTAATCCTCTCTTCTAATCTTTATATCAATAAAGCTATTCAAATTTTCCTCCACATTCTTGTATGTTTCATGATATATGCATTTGTGTGGTCAATATATATCTAGTCCTATATTGTTTATGATTGTAGATCTCTGTACTTTGAAGGTATTATGTTGCTTTGACTTTACAGGTACTCTTTGAAGCGGAGTAATCAAGGAAGGAGCAGCAAAGATCCATCAGATGGGAGAAGGAACAAGCAAGGAACCAAGCAAGAGATTGAGGTTGGTAATCTTTGCTCCTCTCCTATCTACTTCTCATAAAGGAAAACGAAAGTAACTTTAGATTGTTTGTTTCTAAGATAGCTACCCATCTTAGTGGGACTAGCAGCTCTGCATGGACACTAGATTTCCCGATAACACTGATCCCTGGATCCTAATGGCACCTTCAGACCTTGACACATTCGGAGACTAGATGCCACTGTCACCAGTTGAATCGGCCTACCAAGGCATTCAATCAACATCCACATCTCTGGTCATGTTGGCTATCGTCGATGGTACCACCCCCCTTCCCATAACTACTCCTCCTTTAGATCCATCTGATCAACTCCCATCAACGAATGAAGCCATTCAAGAAATCATGAGTTTTTGAGAGCAACATTGGGAGGATTGGCATATTTGGGGTCCGACATCTGACTCAGACGTGATGCCTCTTCAAGTCTTATCCTCTAACACAAACAAAATCATTTCCCCACCCTATACAAGCATTCAAACTCTTCGAGTGGATGAAAATATGGACGACACTTCCAGGTCATTAACCATAGATATTTCAGTCACGACAGGCACCATGGAAGACACCCAAATGAGAGTAGATTGCAGTCCTGAGGAAATTACAAGCTCCACCTACCTACATGAGGAATTCCATGAAGAATTTGTTTGGTCTCACGAGGAAATGCCCAACTTTAATCCGTCATTTTTCGTGCATGAGATCCAACTTTACGACGAGGCAAAACGAAATGGGTGGCCAATTCCTTCCCTCAAAATAGCCATTGAACCCATGCCCGACCCCACTGCCGAAGAAGAACGCCTACTATACCTCAAACAGCTAGATAAAACTCGTCAAAATACTAATTTGGCACTCACATCTCATAAGGATCGGGTACAATCCCGATTTGCAAAGGCACCTAGGTTTAGTTCTTTCCAAGAGGGTGATTTCATATCACTATATCATCCAAAAGATAATCTCTTGGAGGCATGCATGCTTCAACCCATATGGCTAGGTCCCTATGTCATAACAAAAGTCCTCCCCTCGGGGGCATATGAACTGCAAGACTGGGATGGAATCCCACTCAGGGAGCCCATATACGGGCTCTATCTGAAAAAGTAGTGTGCCTAGTGTCGTGTTGGGCATGTGCTTTGTAATTTTATGTATTCATAAGTTTTGCTTACCTTTTTGATGTGATTGGATTGTTTTGTTACTTAGTGGAGTACTTGTCTCATACATTCTTCTCGTAATGCAGATGTCATCATTGCCCTTAGCATACGTAGGATACGTGGATGGTGCCAGTCGTCACACACGGCACATTGCATCAGCTGGTTGGGTCATCTATACACTCGAGTCGGAACTATTTTGCTTATGGGGAGTCTTTCTTGGTACTGCCACCAACAATATTGCCGAGTACATATCCGTCATTTCATTTCTCACGGAAGCGTCATCAAGGGGCATCAGCAATTTGGTGGTTAGGTTATACTCCTAGCTAGTCATTATGTAATTGACAAACCATTATCACATCCGTAATCCAGCCTTGTTACGTAACTATCTAATGGTGCGACTCTTGGAACGTTGATTTGAAATAATCACATATGAACATGTTCCTCAAGAATTTGATACAGTTGTTGATTCATTAGCTAACTATGTATTGGATTGGCATTTGTCTCATTTTTCATAGCAGTAAAAACATTTACTAAAGTTAAAAATTTGTTACAAAAACACATTTACACCACCAAAATACCAAAAATATCTGTATATATCTATATATATATATATATATATAGATCGAAATCCAGTTTTTTACATCAAAATATTCCAAAACTTGGATGATTTAAGTACAAAATGGCTCAAAGCCCAACTACAAACACTCATATGGCTACGCCAGAACACCTGCTACAATGAGTCTATTGCTCTAGAAAAGCTAAAACAGCTCTAGCTACCCTCCGAAGAGGAACCAGAAACCGCTTAGGTACACCAATGGTGCGTCACTGCATATGAGAGGGAATCTCCCTCATAGGAAGGTGGGGGACACCCAGAGTCAAAGCCTCTAGGTTCCTCAGAACCTCACGGAGACTATCGGCATTGCCCCCTCCAGCATGTAGTTGGCTGCCTTGTTGCACATAGCGAGGTTCGCCTACAGGTCGTACTAATGCCACATCTGTGTTAAGCATAAAAGCTTCATGTCAGTTCTTATCTCATTGTTAAAAAACATTACATCTATATTCAAAAGTACAAAAATACTTATGTACTATCAAAATTATTCTCACCTTGAGGACCCCAGTTGGTCACAGGCAGTAGCATCAAGTTTGGGTCGCCGGTAAAGTCCATGCCTTCATAGGCCTAGTCATCAACAATCACTATCTGGCTACGAAGCCACTAGAAGAAGTCTTCGTCAAAAAAGTGCCGGAGTGGTCCTCCTCTTGTGCGAGGATCAAGTGATGACCAGCGACCCTGCCTTGGCTCCCTCGGATCAAAGAGACCTAAGCTCACTCGTGGGTGCATGACAGGTACCCTCTCAAGGAAAAATGAGACTATGATAGTACCGTACCCAAAACTGTGTTGGGTATGGGTCTTGCATACTGTCAATTCTGCCTTCAACTGGCGAAGCACTGCTTCACACCAGTTGAACATTTGGGGCTGGACACAGTCAATGGCAAGCAACATTTGGCCTTTTGTCACTACGTGGGGACTTTTTGACCCCGCCAAATGCACAATCAACCATAAAACTACCCTCATATACCGAGATCGAATCCTCTCTATCAGTACTCTGTTGTTGAATAACCCACTCCCAGGGATGCAGTAGATCTATACCAACTCTGAAGTAGATCGTGGATCTAACCTGCCACCGGTGAGTTTTGTTGGTGCCCCACGACATGACAAACCAGTCAAAAAGTAAATATCATCGCGGTCAATCGCCAGCTCTTGATCTCCAATTCTGAACAATTGCTTGTGTTCATTCCAGCGTTGTATGGTCCATCTCAGTAAATCCTCCTGTCCTTTCATCAGCTCTGACCTTGCAAACTTTAACAAACCACAGCGGTGCAATGCAAGCATGCAAGATGGATTGTTGTGCATCAGCAATTCCTCATTATCATGGACCCGTTTTGTCCATAGGTGAGTCATTTCAACCTGAAACCTGCACAAAATAACCCTAAGAACAATTAAAATGGGGAAAAATCACTTAAAGAATCCATGCATGAGGGTTTCAAATGTGCCCTACAGCCCTAACA
Organism: Pinus taeda; assembly: GCA_000404065.3. Taxonomy (NCBI): domain Eukaryota; kingdom Viridiplantae; phylum Streptophyta; class Pinopsida; order Pinales; family Pinaceae; genus Pinus; species Pinus taeda. Next base: position 99,348 of record APFE030308443.1, on the reverse strand, counting down.
CCCCTCACAGTGCTGCATAGGAAGGATTAATGCCCTCTAATGGCTCGTACAGAGCATTTAATGCTCTCTACTGGCCATCTGGAGGGTGTTAGTGCAGAAAAATGGCTCTAGGGCACATCAGATCTACAAATTTCCACCCATAAAACTGTTAAAAAAGGTTTAATAATGCATAGAGCAAGGTTTTAGCTCTCACCTAGGACTGATGGCATGTCGAATGGTTGCCCGGATCTCCTACAATGGTCCACGGAAATTCTTCTCCTCTTTAGCTCCAACAAGCTCTCACAAACTTCAAAATAGTGAAAATGATGCATGTGAAATCTCAAAGCATCTCCTTATATAACTTTGAGAGACATGATTTTTTGAACAATCATTAAAGAGGAAGTAGTCCATTCTACATGATTTTTTGATCATGCATGAACCCCGATAATAGGAATTACTGTTTTTTTATACTTTTCCTACTTTTGATGAAAGTACTTTCAGGAATGAAAAGCAGTAAAAGCTCCATGCAAACCTTTATAGAGCACTGTTAGGGATATTTTATTGCTCTTTAAAAAATATAAACATCCTGAGTTTTCATCGTTAAGCTCGTTAAAATCTATCTAACAATGGCATAACACTTTTGGAGACATTTTATTGCTCTTTAAAAAATATAAACATCATTGAGTTTTTGTAGTAGGGCTCGTTAAACATCCATAACACAATTAGTAAAGCACTTTTAGGTATATTTTATCGCTCTTTAAACAATATAAACATCCCTGAGTTTTTCATCATTTGCACTCATTAAATATATGCAAATGATGCTCTGAGCACCTCGTTTTTTATCTTATTCCAACTCATAAACTGAAAAAAGACCAACGAAGCATCCTTTTTGGGCACTTTTTTCTCGCTCTTTAAACTGAAAAAATCCTGAGCTGTGCCTTGTTGCTCGTTAAACATGCGAAAGATGACCTGAGCATTCTTTTAGGTACTTTTTTCTTGCTCGTTAAAAAATGAAAAATCCCGAGTTTTTGTTATTAAGCTCGTTAAAGTGTCACGACAAAACACGAGTTTAGTCCATCACCTCGTACTCGTAACAAAATGAGGTTTACATCTATTGGAAAAAGGTTTCTCTTTATCTGGGTTCAATAGATTAAAACATGGAAAAGTAACCGATCCAGGTATACTATTAAAATTTTGTCGCCCCCTGTTAACAACTATGACAAAGGGACCACCGTGGAGTCTTTCTTTACGGTATTTTCAGACTCTCTAAATATGAAAAGACGGCCGAGTTGTCTAGTTTGGACTCTTTAAATACACAAACAAGATATAGAGTCGTTCTTTTTACGATACTTTTTAGACTCTTAAATTGACGAGTTTTCCTGTCTGGATTCATTAAACTAATCAGATAGGGTAAAGAGTCGTTCTTTTTTGCGATCATTTTCAGACTCTTTAAACATGAAAATATCGATGAGTTTACCCACTAGACTCATTAAAAAATCAGACAGGGAAAAGTGGACAATACAACTGTATCATGTATTCGAAAGCATGGTTTGGCAGCATTCGTTCCCTTGAACATGGCACTCCCTCAGATAAACCATCATTTTGATAGCCTCTCAATATGAACCTACCAACCTATGAGTTTTTAGCCTATATACCCTGATGTAATTGCATTTCTATATCTTAAACACTTTGTAGTGTTCATGAGTCTAGTGTTGTTTGGTTAAAACCGTTTTCATGCCTTCTATTGTTCAAGGATTCCCATTTGTTTCCTCTATCAACAAATCCTACATATCCTTTCATCATGCCCTCCATTGTTCAGACCCAAAAGCTCAAAAGATTCTTCAAAAAGAAAAATCATCCTTTTCTGGTTTCATGTCAACCGATGTAGGACACGTCATTGCCTACCTTTCAATAGGTTTCTTCCTATTGACTTCAACACTCTATCTAGGAAGATAATCTAGAAACACATTCAGTGCCTTGGTGCTTGCAGACATTAGTGGCAAGTTACCTTATGTTTGATCATGGGTTTTCATTACTGGCTCCTGGTTAAGCGATTCTACGAGTGTTCAATGAAAAAAAATCTTTCACACTCGTTAGTTTGCATTGTGCATCTTAGAGACCAACACCATTATCAGTGGCCTTCCTCGCATCTAGTAACAGTCTCCATTATTGGCTGGTAACCAGATGATTTCGTGCAGGTTTGATGTCAACACATATTATCACATGTACCGATCTATGTTGTTCGGGGAAGCGGAATCAAGACCTTGGGTAGAGGCTTGCATCATTTAGCCTTGTTTCCTCTCCCAAGCTGAGATATTGTTCTTTGGAGACAGCTATTTCAGGATGATCTATTATGACACTAGATCCGCCCGGTGTCATATTGGCGGCCAGCGTTGTTATATCTCCAAGGAGAAAATTACTCTAACATAGCTACTGAGCATGGGAATGCCCAACTCAGGACATGATTTTAGCATTTTATATATATGTACCTTTGGTGTATCAGGTTTTCCTTGTTTCCCGAAACTTCTATCTCTCTCTACAAAGATTTTGACAACAAATTACAGTGTTTTTTCATAAAGTATTTCAACCATCGTCTCTGCATCTGATCTCACACTTTAGGGGGCATTTGTTATAGGACAAATTGACCTTCTAATCAACTCAGAGGTGAAAGACAAGATGACTGAAGCAATGACCACAATTACAGGCCCAAAATCCACACTAACTCTCTCTATACACTGAAAACCTGCTTTATAAAGCTTGTTAACAAGCATAAAGGAGCATTAGTCACCCTGCTAACTCTTGCTGTTAGACCAGGGGGAGCATTAGTGAACTTAAGTGATGTTCAAAAGGTTATGCCAACGAATTTTCCCATAAATATCTAGATATTAAATCCCTAAATTTGTGCAAGAAAAGCAAGGAAACTCCAAAAATCAAGATATTTGGAGAAATTCTATTCTGAGAATGAAGGAAAATGGGAAAAAACTTGTAAACAAGGCATGTTCATGTTTTTTTCCCTAATGAACTCTAGATGGAGCTTGGCAGCCCTAATTCAATTGCTACATCAGCAACAAGAGGGCCATTGCAAAAGGGATCAAAGCATTTGTGAACTGTCATATTCTTGAAGGAGCTAGTTGAAAGAAGGAGAGAGAGAGAGGAAGAAGGGGTAAGGAAGGCTGATATGACGGATTGTTGTAATCACTCTTCCATTCTAAATATGGAACTACAGTTGTGTTCCCTACTCCAAAGTGTCGTGATATTGTGCATTTATTTGTTCATTATGATGCTTGTCGAGTTGAGTAGTTAAGTTATACATTTATACATGTTTGTTATAGATTCTTACATTTATTTTCAGAAGCGTATGTTGTGATTGGTTCGTCTTTTCCTTTGTGCAGGAATTGTCTTGGAGCCGGCTTAGAAGGAGTTCTTCTTGCCGCATGGAGATCCCCAAGCGAATCTAGAAGGAACCAAAAGTAATCCTCTTTCCATACCCTATTGATTTATGTTTGATAGATGAGCATGTATGTAATAGATAGCTTTTGCAGATAATCTTACAGTCTGTCGAAGGTCCCGGGAAGACCTTTGAGGGTACTTTTCATCCCGTTCATTTTACCCCATAGCAGAAATGCAGATGTGTGTCAAATTGAAGACCCCTTGGGTGGCACTGGAGCCATTCTCTACATGACTCCTATAGCTTTGGGCGTGTGAGGACCATTATGAAACCCTGAAATATCGTGGTTGAATGGGCAGAGTTGTTATATGATTTGGACAAATTTTAACTACTGGACATGTCTTAACAAATATTGAACATTGTTGTTGGCATTGATGTGCCAAAGACTAGATTGAAACATGCAAGAGTACCAGTTGAATTGCAAGATCGTACATATGTTGTTGGAAGGAGGTTGTTTTTTCAATAAGGTGAAGGCTTGTGTGAAAGTGACCTACATCTAAGTCAAAAGCAAAAAATTGGAAGACGGTATTCTCCTGGCAAGCCTCTAGAGCGAAGCCACATTGTGTCTCTAGTACAGAGGGAAATTACTTCAAAAGAACTGTCGGAGAATGGAAATTTCATGTATTTTGTTCTCAAGTCCGATGACGTTACAATGGAGGGATTCTATATGAGTTGTGGATTCCATGCTAGTCTCTTGCTGAAGAATTGTATAAAATCTACAAATCTTCCCTTTATCCAAGTTATGTTGTAATTTGGACAGTTTTTCATTGTTGAAGACCAGCGTGTAATCTGTATGGAGCGATGGATCAACCTTTTACATGATAGTGGGTTCAAATCATATGGTGGAAACTCTTTTTATTTCCTTGGTTCGTCTTTCTTTGCCATAGCATACATGCATGCCTGGTGATTTTATGTTTGCACAACGTATATTTTCCATGGAAGATCATTCTTGAACACAAGTATGGATGTTATGTTGTTAAACTTGTTGTGAAAAATCACTAATAGTATCATTGAGAGGAGTTACCTTTGTTGTTTTGTCACTATTACAGAAATGATATTTGAGGAGAAGTTTGTCCATTACTTTTGAGTGTTGAAGTGTGCTCCCTATGGTCAGCTACCTGTTGTTGTGGACTTATGATGGGAGAAATTTATTTATTCCTATATGGAGGATTCTATCAAATCACCATTGAGAGATCAAACTACTACATATTTCGGAGTCCTTGAAAAGTAAGAATTCATGGCTTATTGAAAGAGGAGGTAAATTTAATATTTTTGTTCGATCATTATCGAAGTTGTTGGAATATTTTTGTTGTGTTGTTTTTCAAATAAGTGCAAAGAAATAGGGTAGAGAAATTTAAAGTCACATTGGAATTTAAAAATGATTTGTGAAAAAAAGCCCTTGATTAAGCTCATTGTCAAATTATGGATAAGTTGGGTAGTAAGTCAGGTCGAGCGTCAAGATGCGTTAAATATTTTGAAGTTTTGGATGTATAGTTGAGTCATGAAAAATACATTTATACATTGTAAAAATAGCGCATGTTTGATTTGGACACCTTATGTTAATGTTTGAGAAGTCTAAATGAAGTTTATTGGAGCACTCTTTAAGTGATGCACAAAGTCAAGTCAAAAAGGAATATTGAGTCAATTGAGAATCGTTAGTGATGATGTATTGAAATTCCAGGAAAATTTTGTTTTGTAACAAAAAGGGTACATTCTTGGTTGAATCTGACACTATTCAAACATAATTGATAGGGGTTAAATAAGTCATTTGAACTTGTCATCGACTCATTACATTGTAAAATAATTAATTTGGGTGAATTTTCGATGGTATCCGACACCCTAAAACCAAAATCAGGTTAGAGTGAAATTGAAAGAAGCAAAGTTCAAATCTAAGATCAACACAGGCGTGAAAATCAAGCCAATTCTTAAATGAAAGCGAGCCTGATTTCAAGAAATCTAGTTCAAATGGAGTAAAGTATTCAATTATTAAAGTTTATGAACAATCTAAAATCAACAATAGCATTCTTGATGATATTGAAAGGCATCAACATTATGCACATGAGACAATTGAGTGTATTCAACTAAATTCACAAATACAATGAGATGAGCTACTACATAAGAGTTGTGTTTCCAATTCATTCAACAATACAAATGCAAATGAGTATGGTTCCAAGCCACTCAATAATACAACTTCAAGTAGAAGTTGTACATGAACAAGTTCAACCTTCTTTTTCCAAGCCAATCATTAAACCATGGGAATAAATCCAATGCAACAAAATTTGGTGTGGTTTAGGATATGACAAAGATGACAATAATTTTCATTTCTAATTATTCAAAACCAATCAAGTCCATTATCGGAGGATTTATTGATCACAGAACATCAAAAATCAATGAGAAAGTTGAAGAAAACCCAAAATGTCAACATTTTCAAAGAACATGTCATATGGAATATCATTGTTTTGATCTCAATCCTTGTCACCTTGTGGCAAGAAGAATCACTCATTAGGGAGATGTTTCAAACAAACAAAACCAATCAAATCAAAGATTGACTATGCATGCATTGATCCTTAGGAGTGGGTGTCAACAGTCAAGTGATTGTATATGTTTTATCCCATAATTCAATCTCACATGAAGATAAATATTGAATCTAGTAGTCAAATGAGGATGGTACTCTCATGTACAATCAGGCTTAAAAGTCTTTTTTTCCAAAGTAGTCAAATGAATATGGTACTCTCATATACAGTGAGGCTTAAAAGCCTTTTCTTCCAAAGATTTTGTCTCTTGAATTATTATTTTGTTTTCATCTAATTATTTTCAAATAGTGGTCTCAAATGGCTTCCAAAGAGCACCCACTTGTGGAAGGAATTAGAGAAACCTTACAACCACAACAAGGGCCCCTTCAATCGAATAATAGTTTTGGAGTGCTTACAACACTAAAGAATATGTAGGAAGAACCAGTAGAACATCTAAAAGCTCAACTTCTCAACAAAATTCATAATAGAACACGTCTTCTAGGAAACACAAAAATTCAAAAAAACCAAAAGTAATCCTAAAATACAACTAGATAGAGATGCTTGGGGCACAACCAATACCATAGAAATATAGCTTAGATACTCAAACAACATCAACTTCTAATGGACTAGAGGATATGGACACAAATGTGATTGTTTTATTAGTAATGATGAAAGGATTGTAGGGAAAGGACCTATGAACCATCCCTAAACCCCAAATGAAGTTATTACATTGGTCATATTTGAAAGTAAAGAACTATTTGAACCTATCTAAATCATCCTAAAAGGAACTAGTGCTCAAAGTCCAATTTCATATGTTCATGGACCCTCCAAAATAAACTAAATAAGAAAATAAATGTGAATAAAAAACCATAAAAGAATTGATTCAAAAGGAAGGTGAGTCTTTGACTAATTTAGGAAAAGTAACTTTGATCATGGATGGGTTATCACCCTCTCAATCCATTGAATATCAACAAATATCATATCATGTAACATTTGGGGACTTAATTGTAGGGGAAATGCAAATGCCTCTCCTAAAGTAATGTGTTAAAAGGGAAATTCCTAGTATAGTAATTCTACAAGAAACAAAATACTTCATCATAAAAGTTGATGGTTTCGATCCAAAATGTTGAAAGGGCCATAAATCTATGGCTCTTGATGCCACCATACATGTTGGAGGTCTAGAAGTATTATGGAATCCAAAGGAAAGTGTCTTCTTACATTAGATAATTACCCAAAAATTAGATAATTACCCAAAAATTTATATTAGGTCCCTTCAGACCCCTGAGCACAAAGGAATTATGTTTCTTGTTTGTAATATATGGTTTGCATCTCCAAGCAGAAAAGGCATGATTTCTAAACTCACTCTCTCATATTTGGAAACTACTTTAGGATGATAAATGCATCATTAGGGGAGATTTTAATATGATTAAATCTCTAGACAAAAAGAAGGGAGGAATCAGGAGGATGGAAAAAAATCTCACCTTTTCAAGGAAACAACCAGTTCGTTGCACTCCATGGATGTCTCAACAATAAATGATACCTATAACTAGAATAATAGAAAAGGAGGTAAGCATTAGATTTCTTTTCAACTAGATATATTTTTTATTTCCACGACACTTTTACAAAATGATATCTTCTTGGAAGCATCTATCCTCCCTAGTGTTGGCTTATATGCCTACATCTAGACATCAAAACTACCACTAACAATAAACCATTCATATTTGAAATCTTTTGGATCTGAAATCCCACCTTTGTAGAAAAATCCAAACAATGGTTCTAGGGTATTGATGCTCCCAATACATAACAAAACATAAACATAAAGCCCTCAAAGCTCAAATAAAAAAATGGAACAAGAGAATAATTTGAAAACATATTATAAGTTAAAATGCAATTAGAGCTCAAATAAAAATCATTCAATAAAAAATATTCTTAGAAGGCCACTCAGAAATTTTGGCCCAACAAGAGAGGTATATTTTTTAACCCAAAGGCGGGATAGAAGAAAGCAAGATGAAATTCTTTGGAAACAAAATCCAGAATCAACTAACTAAAAGAATATGAAAAAATGTTTACTTCTTTCATAAATCCATATTGATACATCAACACCACAATAGAATGCTATCCTCATTGGATCCAACAAGTTATAGGGTAATTGATTTAAATATTTATAAAATGAGCTCCTAAGACACTACTTCCAGCTCATGGAAGTGCCCCTCCCTAATTGCCTTCCTACAATTAGAAGAATTCTTGCTCACACCCCTAACCCTATCATAGTTGAATAGAATGGATACATTACGAGGGAAATAACACTTTTGGAGTTTGAAGAGGTTGTATTGAGTATTCCTAATGATAAGATGCCTTGCTCAAATGGATTTACCACAAATTCATTTCAACCTTATTGTTCCTTTATAGGGGAAAAATTCCTTGAGCTGGTAGAGGAGTTGAGGAAATCTAGATACGTGTTTTTGTCTCTTAATGCTACCTTCACAACCCTCATCCTTGAATCTAAAAAATCCAATGATGTTATTACTTCAAACTTACATCCCTATGCAATGCAATCTATAAAATCATCTATATTTTTTTCTAATAAAATCCAGCTCGTACTCCCTACCCTCATCTAGAAAGATCAATCTAGTTATGTGGAATGTAAGAAAATTGATGGGCCTCCAAAATAGATAAATTGTAAAGCCTATCAATACACTTCCAAGAACACAAAGACTAGATTGAACCCACCATTTTCACTTAATGATACATTTTCCTAGCTTAAGGGGCTCTTAGAAGAGTTCAATGAGGTTTTCATATTTTATGTGCATTAACAAGTTTATTTTGTACTATTTTGAAGGTAAATTGCATAGATTCCAAGATATCAAACACTGAAGATATTTTTGGGACGTTTTACCTACTGTAAGAGTGCCTCAACTTGACTAGATGAGGGAATTTGATGACCCTTCCTATTGTTGTAAGGTAGACTAGGATAAAGATCCCCTTTTCTAGGAATTTTTAAAGGGAAATGCAACCCTCATCTGAAGGAGGCTTCTCCCTAGTCTATGTATAAATAGGAGACTTGAGTAGCCCAGTAGGGAGATAGAGAAGGATGTGAAGAATATGGGGAAAGACTGGATTTGTATTTCCAAGCAAGTTTTGTAGTCATATAATGTGAAAATAATTTCTGAGTTAATGAAAGAAGTGTTCTATTTTAGTCTTAGTTTGTATTTCTTCTAAGGACTCTGAGCATTATTGGTTTGGGGCCACCCCAAGAGATTCAGATCGCTCCTGTACTGTTGTTCATGTTATGATTTTTATGTGTTTTCTAAAATTTCTAAAAGTTATCTTTTCATAACCCTTATGCATGGTTAAATATAAGAATTTATGAAAAACTCTTTCTTATAGGTTATTTTTTCAACTTATTGTACTAGTAGAAATAGTTATTTCGATTTTAGATATTCATGCACTTCTCTTGTTGTTATAAATTTTACTATTCTTTATTTTATTGTGTAACCAATTTTGTAACTACATGAAACACACAGAGGTTGATTTCACTAGGATAAATTTGCACCAGGTAGCCTTAAAGTTTCGATCAGTTTGATATTATCATTTTCTAACATTTCCATAGCTCGCTCGCATCTCAAACCCACATTCTGTGTGGTTTACATGCTCACTATATTATCTCCTCTAGCAAAACAAATACACTTATAGTAACTTGTAATCAACCCTCCATTCTCACTCAACATCACAAAAATATTATGATTTGACTTCTTTGGCATGTTATAACACCTATGGGCATGTTATAACACCTATGGAACATTGATATTGAAAATCAAAAGTATAGATACCTCGTAGATGCTTTTGCCAATTTTCTTATGAAAACTACTTTTTCTTGCAAATTATGGTTTTGATTGATAATCTTTCATTTCAATGGTGTGCTTTTCTATTTATTGTAGATAGATAAGAAGTGTGTGTCATTCAAAAAGTGTGCTTTATTTCATTACAATTAACATAGATTTGTGTGCCATTTCCTTTTTTGCATGTCATTTTTTGCAAATGTGTTTTTCCTATAGCATAACTTAGTTAGCTTGGTCTCTATGCATCTAGCCTTCATTTCAATGCTTCCACTCACATAAAGATAATCATGATAAATATATAGTTTTTACTACACATATAATTTTGATCCCTCTTAAGTTTATATGAACCTTGGGTTTATAATTAAAGATGAGACCCTTCAGAGTTGCAACATTTTTGTTGAAACACTGAGGTCCATCAGTTTTTGGCATTTTTTCAGGTAGGTGTAAAAGTATGTAATTCCTCTTCTTTAGATTATTTGATCTCTCTTTCATTTCATCTCCTACAAAAATAGAAAAAATAAATAAATAAATAAATTGTCTTATTTTCAAAAACTACAAAAAAATATATTTTCTTTTATGCATCGAAGAAATGGGGATAAGACAGGAAATATTATACCAAGAACCCCCACTTCCATTAATAGCCAATCCTCCTTAGCTAACTATGAGACTCCTGCCCTATCCATGTGGACCTTTGAGTCCTTTTCTATGAGTAAGTGAGGATATTTGAAGAGCTTGTAGAAGAAGAAATACCTTAACGCTCCACCAACACTATGGTTGAAGATAGACAACCAGAAGTGTTTACATATCCCATTATAGAAACATATGGAGAAGCAAGAATGAAAAACATTAACCCATATGTTCTTCCAAATTTATATGGTTTGATTATAGAGGATCTTCACACTTTCATGTTTGATTTTGTTTTTGTACGCAATACTTATGTTTACACCATTGATTATTAGAAGCTCAAGTTGTTCCCTTCCACCTTGAAGGATGTGGCCCTCCAATGGTTCATGCGCCTGGAAAGAAATAACATCATGACATAGAAACACATGAAACAAGGCTTCAACAACAGCTATATATATTACTTCAAGGTATACCAGAGATGAAATATTCAAAATGATTGAAGGAGAGAATGAGACTTTGGAAAACCTTGAGGAGAGATTCTAGCTAAGTCATATAAGGGAACATAATTTCACTCTAGACATAGACTCCTTGAAACTGTTTCTATTATGAGGAGTAAGAGAATATCTAATGGAAACTCTCAACTTTTTGACCAATGGATATATTTTCCATCTCAATTATGATGACATTAAATAGGTATTCAAAAACTATTCAAGAGCCACTAGAAAGAGAGATAGAGTAAGGAAAATCTTAGAACGAAATATAAGGTATGCTAGAAGACATGGAGAGTGGAGATATTACATAAATTTTCTATGTAGACAGACACCTTGCAGATCAAAACAAAAAAAGAGGAAGTAAAAAAGGCATTAGCCATATTTTTCCCTCTATGAAATAAAATATTCCATAGGAGAAAATGTCCTTTGAATATCATAGAAATATGTTATGTATGTGAGGAAAACCATTCCATTGATAAATGTCCATATTTTCCAAATTTGAAGGATGTGTACCAAGGAGCAGAAGGGTTAATGGAGTAGTTTTTCTTTGTCAACCAAAAGAGACCACAAGCTCCAAGGATATTCCAATAAGGTATAAACTTCCCTTCTCCTTTCAGTAATAATTATAATACTCATTATCAGCCTTGGTGATCGCCCGATCCTTCACCCTGGCCTATGGCCACACCTTGGCCATATCCTCCTCAAATGGTTGTTCCTCCCTTCCATCCATATCCCAATCAACCTCCTTAATGGGTAATACATCATGAGGATGGAGGCCTCAAGTGGTCCAACCACCTTATTTGATTCCTCCTACTTAGCAACAACAATTATCCCAAATCATTCCTCAAAATAAACCCCAAGTTATTTCCCAACAAAATCCATATACCAGTAATAGACATGCTCAACTATCCTACATCGGAGAAACAAGCTACCAAACTTATCTTGTAGAAATATAGGAAATCAACCTTACGTTAGGGAAGGTCTTTCCTAATGTCCATTTTCTTTTTCCAATTGAAAATATTGAGGAAGAGAGGGAGGATTTTGTGCCTTAGGTTACCCAAAAGAAACCTCCCTAGCATGAAAGTTTGATAACCAGAAAAGAACACATCACAGAAGAAGCTTAACTTCTAGGAGAATTAAAGAATATTTGTGTCAAAATTCCTCTCCTAGCCATAAAAATATCCCCTTCTATAACCATTTCACTAAAGAAGAATGTATTAGAAGGATTGGAAGAAAGAGAGAGGATGCCCCTACTATCAATGTCAATGGGCACCTAGTTGTTCTAATGCTCAGGTGAGTAATCATCCCTACGTATCTAAACCCTAGAAGCCTAGTAGTAGATGTGAACATAAATGACATTGTAGTTCCATATACTTTCATTGACCTAGGAGATGAAACCAATACCATGACCAAGGAAACTATGTCTAAACTTAACCTCCAAGACTCTCTGATAAAAACCACTACTGTGTTGCAACTTGTTGAGAGATCCATAATAACACCAAAAGGAATCATAAAAGATGTAATGGTCTCTATTAACTCTTGGGAGTATCCCACAGTCTTTTCCTCCAACCCCAAAACAATTTTAATGGCTATACACTAGTCTTATTGAGACCATGGCTAGCTATTGTTATTTGCATATATCAACTATATGGATGGAAACATGACCATTACCAGTGGGAAATTTTGAAAACAACTTGTATTATACCCCACAGTTCAATATCTTGTTGAGAATGACTTTCCAACATGGGTAAGAGAAGAAGAAGTAGAAGAGGATCCTACCGTGTACGTGTATTAGAAACCACCCTTGGGAGAAAGTGGGCTAATGAAAATTGTTTAATTGATATTTTTTTGCAAAACCAATATCCTACTGCCATGAAGATTGATGGGGTAAAAGAAGGATCATTCTTGAAGCCCAATTATTCCCAAGACAATCTAAGGGTGGAATTTTTGACCATTGGTTCTAAGAAAAACAACATAAAAATATTATAAATGAACACATCTAAAATGTTGAAAATTAGCTGCTCACTTTTAGGTGATTAGGAGGATCAATTGAAAATTAGCTTCTGGTTGACCAATTATGTCGAGTTTTGTTGGACATATCCATGTCAAGAAGCATTCAGGAGTATAAAAGAAAATATAATGACAACACCTCTCCTCATAGGTCCAATTATACTTTTCCTTCCACATTCACATCGATGCATCAGATAGGGAAATTGGGGTAGTCCTTTGAATACTTGAAGGTAAGCTCCCTTATGAAATTTATTTCATTAGCAAGAATTTGTCCAAGGATGAATTAAAATACACTATAAGTGAAACAAAGTTCCTTGCTATTGTACACTGTTTAAATAAATTTACATAATAATTGTTGGCTTGATGGGCCCTGACCCAGGTTCAACATTAGTCAACCAAGAAAATCCCTACACTACTAGCCCTTTCGGCATTAGTCCATGGAGCACGGACTGAAGTCTCACCCGAGGTAGTATGGGGGGATGCAGGAACCAAGTTTTCGCACCCTGAGATGGTCGTGATGTCGGTTTTATACCTTAAACCCTTCCTTCATGCAGATCAATAAGCCTTTATGGCTTATCAATGTACTTTCTCTTTTGTCTCTTAGAACCCTTGTGAAGGTATAGAAAGTCCTTCGTGTAACCCTACCCAGTGGCTCAGGTACTTACGCACCTTTGCTACTGTGTTATTGTATAATTTCCTAAATTATCTTAAGTGTTGGCCAAATTTACCATGCAGTTAAGATTATCTTCGCATAGACATATATCATTATTTGCATTCATATAAAAAATAGAAACATATACATTCATGCATCAAATTAACGTTATAACATAAACCCATAATTTAACATAACATAATCACATGCGATCCATAGAGGAAAAATACAAGGTAATTTCATAATACTTATCTTTATTGATGATTCAGACTCTCAATACAGACTCTATCTGCCCTACGCACACAGCTACAAGGGTCCGCGCACTCAACTGTGAACTTCTACCCTAGACCTTTGTGCACTTAGTTGTAGAGCCTCTTCCTACACTAAGACTCTCGCTCTTATCTCCTTACAAGCTCATCAAGTACTTCTACTTCACTTACTTCCTTAGACTCCTCTAAGACCTCATTTTTATACAATCCCATGGTTTGCGGACCAAGGGCGGATCTCTAAAACCAGACTAAGGGTGAAAAACCCTTTTTGACTCTTCATATCTTCACGCTCTATGACCACAAAATGGGAATACTTTACATTTCTTTATACAAAATTTAGGCCTTTTGCCCCAAAACTTGGGTTTTTCACCCTAAAATTGACCCCCATGAGACCTGTTCCCAACAAGCCCCTAACAAAAACATGGCGACTTGCCCTCGAGTCACTCTGTTGGCGTGAAGATATTGTCGTGAAGACCTTCGAGCTCGACTTGGACAACTGCTACCTCGGCGGTGCACTGTGTTGCTACCTGCTTCATCTCCTCAACCAACTACTCTATCACTGGCCCTGCACTGTCTGACTTAATATTCTGTTGAGTCTCCTACAAACTATCTAGCTTGCCTTCAATAGTGGCCATGATCAAGTAGGCCTCATCCAACCAAGGCTTCAAGTGAGCCTTCAGCATGAATTCCTTGTGCTGAGCTGCATCTACCTTCCCTTTCAATGCCTTGGCCTCCTGCAGCTTAGCTAACCTTTGCATGATGGCGACAGTGCACATTGTCGCTTCGTTGTTGCAACTCTTGTGCTTATGTTTCCAACCATTGTACAGTAGTATCTTCTTTTAGGTAGGTGACTACCTCGAGCAACTGCTTGAAGAGCCTGGTACAGTCCTTCACTGTGCTTTCTACTGGTGCTACCACATCTTTCATAGCAGTCTCGTGTTGCTCTCTAATCTCTGGCGGAGTCGAAAGCTGGGCCTTGAACTGCAATTCTGCAATTTTGAGGTTCAGCTCTAGCTGAACCTTTTCCAATTTATTTCGTGCATCACTCACTCCAGCAGCGAGCTTTTGAACCCTCACATCTATCGGCTCAGCCTCGGGAATGCTTGGCTACAGGACAATCCTACAAGCCTCAGCCACGACTGTGGCAATGTGTTATTTCTTATCTGTAATGTCTTTGACAAGGTTAAGGGTGGAGTCTCTCTGTATGGTTAGTTGGGTGTTACTAACCTTCTGTTTGTTGATCACTTGTAACGCACACTGTTCATGGGCTCGAAGTTCTGCAATCATGTCGTCCTGTAAAAGGTGAAATGCCTCATTAGGAAATGCGGCCAGGTTGAGTCCAACTCTTTTGAGGGTGTTAACAGTGGGTCTATTAGCTTCAGCCTCTATTTTCGTTGCTCCATCCGGCAGAACTATTGCTTAGGGATCCCTTGTGCGCAGCATCCTTACAGCTTCTGAGGTGGGAGGAACCAAGCTAGTTGACACCATGCTACCTTGTATCTGTGACGCGTGGATCTATAGCTCACGTAGACCCGTTTGTATAGCACCCAACACCTGTTGTTGTTGCTACTCGAACGGTTGCAGCAGCTCTGTGGTGGCATCCTGCATCGTATCACCTATGTCATTTAAGGCCCCCTCTGTTAGGGTGATCGGGTCTAGAGACGTCTTGCTAGCCTTGGAATTCTTCTGCGGCCCTGCTTTCTCTGGATCTCTAGTGCGCTTGGTGTGGAATTGAGTCATCTCCAGGTCCGCTCCTCCCTGCTCTGTCTGATCATCTTCTTCCTCGGTCTCTAGGGAAGGCGACTTCTGACTCTGATCAGAGCCACGCTCCTCTTCACCTCCCTGCCCACCTGACTGTTGCACGGTAGCGTGCTCTGCCTTAGCCTTGTCATCGGCCTCCTTTTTCCTCTTTGTGGCTAGCTATTCCATCTTCAGCTTTTCTTCTTCCTTCTTCCACCGCACAGCGGTCTTGCTAGATCCCATTGTTGAGTCCATGGAATTGCACCAATATGCCGGCCAGCAATCAAGGACTATTGCAATTGCATCATCCGTGGCCAAGTATGGCAAGTCGTGCCACTTATGCTCAGGTTCCTTCCACCCCCATATTGAGACATGGTGGAAGTCAACCTTGAATTCCACATATTCCTGCAGCTTCTCAAAATTTGTAGGTGTCAGTAGCGACTTGTAGTTGATGGCCATATGGATGCTCATTTCCATCAAGATCCAGAAGATTTTGTTGTCCTTTATCCGATGAGGATCCTTCATCACTCATAGCGAAGCGAACTTTGCTACCCCTAGTAGGTCCGGCGCGACTAGAGGAAACTGGCTATCTTCGGGTAGCTCCCACACAACTAGCACTATGGACAACAATAGTCATGCATAGTGGAAATTATTACTGTGATCTTGTGCCTCATGGTAGTTTGCGAGGAACTCACTGCAAAGGTAGCGCGCCCAGTTAAATTGGACTCCCTTCACGCCTTGGGCCACCAAAGTTATCACTAGTGCCAGGACTTCATCTGCGTGACACTTCCACATGACCTTCCCTCCCAAGATTTGTGTCACCACTTTGACCGTGGGGTTAGAGAAACTCGAAATGGTATAACCGTGCGGCTTCATTACGAGCTTGAATTTTTCCTTCATCGCCTTGCCAAGTGCATGCCCGTCAGCCTTTCTGCCAAATTCCATGGCCATATTTTCTCCTGTGTACAACAGCTGCGTGATCCTATGGATTAACATGTCTGTGATGGGTATCAGCTCCTCCAGCCATAAACACCCGTCGTGCACCAAGCACATCAGTTGCTTGATCACTACCATTGTTATAGGTGCATAGTTTTAATGCAGCACCGATAGCAGGTTTAGTAGGCCTACCTTGTCCACACCTTTCAGCCACTTCCTTGGCTCCAAGGTAGTCACTCCAGTATTTTTATGGAAGACATGGTGCATAACTTGGTCTGTCACTAAATGAGGGAAGTGCTCCATGTCGGCTTAGTCCCAGTCCTCCAACTTCAAAAGGGGGACACGCCCCAAGCGCAATCCCTCAAAGACAATTTGGTCCGGCAGGAGGGGTGTGTATAGGGTGACCTTACTCTCATCAATATCTTTGGGCACCTTCGTCTTGCCCTTGCACAGAGGAACGTATTTAGGAAGCTTAGAGATGGGTTCTAACCCCTCAATTTCAACATCCTCTGTTTCCACTACAATATCCTCATCAACCATGGGGATTTCTCCAGCCTCTTCTTTCGACTCTAGGTCAATCATTTTGGCCTTTTCTTGTGCGGTGTTTTTTCCTGACTGTCTATGCTTCTTATGTGATGAACGCACCAGTGGTTGCATTTTCTGCTTGTCCTGCTTTTGTTTTGGACCCTCCTGGGTCAGCGTAGGCCTTGGCCGGGGTGTCCTGGGGGATTTAGGCACTTCTATTGGTACTTTGTAGGTGCAACTTCCGGGGAAGCTCCCTCTGCTGCCATAGCTACCTCTGGAACAAATCCCTCGGTTGTCACTACTTCAATGCTCATAGCTTCTATGGGCATCAACATGATGCTATGCAACAACTCCTGTGTCTCATTTGGCAATGTCTCAAATACTGAACTTGCTAATAAAACTTCAAATTTTTCATGGTTCATGTGCGCCTGAGAGCTCAACAACTCAATTATCAAAATTCCAAGTGTTTTTTATCAAGGAGCCACCTGTAATTTATAGTCACTTTCGAGTTCAAATCTAAACGTTGCCCCCAAAATTAGTTCATTAATGCTAGATTGGCGGCATCTTTTCAAAGATCTGGTCCATAAATTCTGACTTAAATGTTGCCCCCCCTGCTCCCTTTGGTCGTTTTTTCATCGTCAAATCATGAACATTGACTTTAATGGTCACTTTCCAGCTATCCTGCATTTTTTTCCATTTGGTAGCACAGCTCCCTACATGCTTATGCAGTCAAACATCATGTGGTTTCAAACTTGCATGGAAAAGAGACTCCTTTTGCAATGTGGAAAACTCTCACATATCTATTCTAGAGTAGTGATTTCAGGAAATTGGCATTAAGAGACAAACTTAGGAGCATTTGAATACAGAAAAATGAAACCATTCCATAATACCTATCCAGATTCACTCAGGTTCGAGATGAACTTGGAGGAGTAGGAGAAACTTTGCCATCATCCAAACTTGTGAGCTAAGCACTCCTTGGCCTTCCAAAATCCTCTCACATCTATCAGGATTTAGTTAATGGAAGATACATGCTACCAAATTGGGAGAGATTTTGGGTTGATTTTGTGCAAGAGGAGATCAGAAGAAACACTAGAGATGGTGTCACATCCAGAGCTGAGGAGGAATAAAACTTGTCCTTGGTAGGAAAGGGAAAGAAGGCCCAAGGAAATGCATAATCTAGCTAGAACCAGGGCAAGAAGAAGGACCTCAACAAAACTAAATGTTTTCACTACCATGAATATGGACACTATGAAACCAATTGTCCACACAAGAAATTTTGGAAGAAGCATGCAGGAGGAGTAGGATGTGATGCTCTCACATCACAAATCGAATTGGATTTCACACTTATCACATGGACGGCAAGTATTGTATAGGAAAATTTTTGGTACTTAGATTCTGGTGCCTCATTTCATATAACAAGAAGCAAGGAGTTCTTTAGCAGCCTAGAGGAGAAGGACCTACAATTACACATAGAACTTGGAGATTATTGGAGGTATAGTACCAAAGCTATTGGTACTGTTGCCTTTAAGAGGGATTCAGGCTCCCATCTTCACTTGAAAAATGTAATGTTTGTGCTTGGGCTGAAGAAAAATTTGATTTTTGTAGTTGTGTTAGAGGACAGAGGATATGATGTGGTGTTCAATAAAGGGAAAGGTTTTATGAAGAATGTTTTTATTGGACAAGTAAAAAAAAATTGGTGTTAGAGTGAAAAACCTCTACAAGCTAGAGGCGGATGCATGTGTTGCATTGAGTAGCAAAGTAGAACATGTTCAGAGTCAAGATGTTGGAAAAATCTGGCATAGGAACATGGGTACTCATCTACACCATGGAGCTTTGAAAATCATTCAGTAGATTACCACAGGACTTCCAAAATTCACCCTTGACCAACATGATGTTTGCAAGGGATGCACGCATGGAAAATAAGTCAAAGCCTCCTTCTAGGGATGAGATAACAGAGTTGGAGCCATCTTGGAGTGAGTCCACTAAGATGTGTGTTGACCAGTTTCTACAGTATGAGTTTCAAAACACGAGTATTATGTAATTTTCATATATGACTTTTCCCGAAAGTGTTGAATCTATTTTATGAAGAAGAAAGATGAAGTGTTTACAAAATCTGTTGAATTCAAAGCATTAGTTTAAAATGAGACTAGATAGAAAATTAGATCCCTGAGAAGTGCTAGCAGAGGATAATTTGTGTTTAATGATTTCAAAGAATTTTGTACCATGGAAAGTATTAGAAGAGAACTATTACACCCCACAACCCACAATAAAATGGGGTGGCAGATAGGAAAAACAAAAGCATTCTACGAGATGCAAGAGAAATGTTACATGACCAAGGATTTTCATTATCCTTGTGGGAAGAAGCTTGTAATAGAGTAGTTTATTTTTAGAACTGAAACCCTCACAAAATACTTGGCACGATCATACCTGAAGAGGCTTTCTCTAGGAGGAAGCAATATGTCTCCCATTTTTGAATTTTTGGAGCTACAGTCTATTATCATGTCTCCAAGGATAGTAGGAAAACTTTTTATTCTATAGCTGAGATGGGGATATTTGTAGGATACATAGAGACACCTCATAACTATTGAGTGTATTTTTCGTCACTTGGGATGAGAGTGATGAGGAGAGATGTCAGATTTGATGAGGAGAATGTTATGATAATCTCTCTAGAGTGAGATTTGAGTATTGCTCCTGAGGAGAAGCTTCTAGCTCCAAAGGAGCAGCCTCAGTCAAATCCTATAGATGTTGTAGAGTAGCCACATGTGGAGGAGAAGAGATCAGGTCAAGTAGAGACACCCACTCAACTAGAATCTTCCAGCGAGGGGAGGAAGAGAACCATATAGGTTGACGGGTTGGTGTAGGATGCACAGAAGCATGTGGGAGCTCCTACATCCTTGCACAGACAAAGAAGATCACCACATAGGTATACTGGTTATATGGCACTCATGATTAAACACAATTATTCTGATCGTTCTTCATTTGAGGAGGCAGTTTCCCAACCATTGTGGGTAGATGCCATGGTGGAGACATATGACCCCATTATGAAGAACAAGGTATGGAAGGTGGCACCAATACTAGAGAACAAGTCATTGGTTGGTTCCAGATGGATATAGAAATTGACACATGCAGCTGATGGAAATATTGACAAGTACAAGGCCAGATTTGTAGCCAAAGACTTCTCATGGGTAGAGGGAGTTGATTATGAGGAGACATTCTTCCGAGTGGCAAGTTATTCTAGCATTAGTTATACAGATGAGGTGGAAGATCCACCAAATGGATGTGAAGGCTTCCTTCCTCAATGGAGTGGTTGAGGAAGAGATTTACATGACGGGTTTGAGACATTCGATAGGGAGACACATGTGTAAAGACTTAGGAGATCAGTTTATGTTCTCAAGCAGGCACCATGTGCTCTGTACACTTGGATAGACACATATCTCAATGCATTTGGCTTCACTAAGAGTGAAGCAGATGTTAATCTCTAATACATTGTGGTAGATGGAAAATTTATCATTTTAGTCTTATATGTAGATGACTTGATACTAACAGGGGATGAGATGTTGATCCAGTCTTGCAAGGAGGAACTTGCAAGAGAGTTCGAGATGAAGGACATGGGCTTGATGCACTACGTCCTTGGTTTAGAGGAGAATCATGATGTTGTATTACATTCCCAGAGAGGAGTAGGATGCAGATACTTTGAAAAAGGCATTATCAAGAGGCAAATTCGAGTTCCACAGGAGCAGGATAGGGGTGATGCAGAACCCTTTTCTTGCTAAGAAGGAGTGTTAAAATGTAGCAAGAAAAGGATTCATTTGACTTGTGCCTTAGTCAATTGGAGAAATTCTATTTTCCACATCAGCAGAACGAATTGGATTGTAGTTAATTGGAGTGACATGAATTTGTCTTCTAGTTAAGTTAATAAATTTGAGTTATGGGCTAGAGGTAAAGTTGTGCATGGGTGGATTGCTAAAATTTAGTAATCTAGTGGAGTTATTCTTAGTTAAACTCAGTTATGAGCTCTAGTCTTTGGTGGAGTTAGTAGCAGTTCAGTTTAGTTATAACAGTTGTTAACTCATTGATATATTGGTTAACTGATCAATTTACTAAAAATAGTCCCAATCATAATTGGAATTCAAATTTCCTAGTTGGAGTGGAGGAAAAGGCACATTGTAAGTATCAATTGTATATTAGTTAAGTGTACAGTGTTTTTCATTGAGCAGGTGGTCAATTCCTTCAGGATTTGCACAAGGAAATTGGGAATTCTCGTATATTTTATGGGCTAATATCCTCAAGGATTGTGCAAGGAAATAGGAGGATATCATAGACCTATTTTGGCTAAGTGTAAGTCAGAGAAGGTCAATGAGCAGGAGATCAGAGTTGTAGTGTAGTTTGTGCTTTAGGATTGAAGCAAGACATTGTAATTGATCCATATTCTCATATGAATTAATGCAAAGCAGTGGAGAGGTTTTTCCCAGTTGGATTCCCCTGTAAAATCATTGTGTTCCTTGTGTTTTGATGGTTGCATGTTATTGCATATGTTTCTATTGTGTGTTTTCCTTTCCACATAATAGTAGAAGAAATTATTGTCTCTTGATTTTTGTTTGATTTCATTAGAAGTAGCAAATTTCTTGCAATTTCTATGTTATTTAAACAATCCCCTTAAGAAATTTTGGGTGCACTATTCTAGAAAATATTTAAGGTTTTGGGTTACCTCTAAATTTAGAGTTTATAAATTGTAAACTCTTGGCTTCTTCATCTATAAAAGAAGTATAGTTTCTTATTATATTCACTTATTTTTTTGAAAGAGATGGTGATTAGGATAGGATTATGAGCTGGAGCAATTTATGTTTTCAAATCAATAAAATACATATGCATATTTTAGAATTAAGATTTATGTACTTGCTTTCCATGTTTTTTTAATGTGATGTGTTTATAGTTTATAATGCCCTAAATTTATTAGTTTAATTGTTGTTTAGGTTTTAAGATTCCTATATTTTAGAGTTTAAATTATGAGTGCAAAATTTTCTTACCATGATTTGAAATTTAACACACCATAAATATAAAAATGCCCAAATATTTGGGCATAGGGCCATTGATTTTCAAATTGGGGGTACACAAGGTTACTACCTCATGAACTAGTACCTTCAAAGTAAAATGTGAACATTTGATGCAGGAACATCCTTGGCCTCAAGAAATCCTCATCAACCAAAAACAAGTTTTTATTGAGTTCGTAATTTGTTACCCCATGTATTTTAAGTTATTAATACACCTATTATATCAGTTCTTGATACACCCAGTTGATGGTTGTTGCTACTCCTATAGTTATATTTTACTAAAGAAAAAACTACATTTTAGTTGTTGACGCTCCCAGGATCACACATTGATATTCTTGTTGTGTGGATTTGTTGACACACTCAAACCAACAGTTGTCTAGTTGCACTTCTACAACACAATCACTACTCGACACACTACGAGAATGAGATGGAGGTTAAAAATTTGGTTTATCTGCATACTAAGAGGAAGAGAATCAATATAATTATGGAATGAAAATAGGTCGATAGCATGGGAAACAAATTATTTCAATTGGAATGCGAAGAGGCCAGTAGTGTGATAATAAATTGTGAGAACAGTGAAGAAAATGGGCCTTTTGTCTTGTTGGATTTTGTTGGTTCTCTTTGGGCGCTTGTACTTTTTGCATTAGTTTTGGTTACTGCACGATTTGGATAGAGAGATATTGGTTGTTTTATGAGTTAGTGAGGATGTTTTGGTTGTTGTGTGTGGTGTTTTTGTGTAACGGGGCAGGAATTCCAAGCACTCTAAGGACTCCACTCTCATATTTGAATTCTTGTATGTAAAAACACATTCAGAATGAATAAAAATTATTTTAAATCCTTTCTTTGCTCTTGTGAACATACTTGAATTACTCTTTGTTTATGCCATTCGATTTAGTCATTTAAACTAATTAATATACTAGCCATAAAACAAATGGTCGGGGTTGTGCACTCCGTAATAGTGATTCAAGTTATGTAGTTTGTTGTGAAAGCTGCAAAATCCTAAGTTGCATTAAGTGGTATCATAGTGAGTTTTGTTTTAGGATTCACATATTGATTCGCTTCATGTAATGGGGTACCAAGAAAACTTGTTTGGTCGTTGCGCAGCAAGAGTACTAAAGGTACAATTTGGGTCATAGAACTTATATTAAGGTCTATGGAAGTTGGTGAGACATTTGCAACTTGTAAGGATGCCAATGAGGAGAAGTGGAGTAGGACAAAGAGGTGTAGGAAATTGGGAGTTAGAAGAGTTAAGATGAAGAATAAAAGAGTTGGAGAATAAAATAAATGGAGATGCAAAGATTCAGAGCCTGAAGAAGAAATAGATGAATAATAGGATGTTAAGGAGAGAGACCTAACAGTAAGGTTGATTTCATACTTGAGAAATAGAGGCAGTTCAAGAGTTTAAGTTTCTTGTTATGATGGAAATATGAAATTTGATGTGCTTGTTGATTGGATTGGAGAACTTGAAAGATACTTCAAGTATGAAAATGCTCAAGATCCAAATTGGGTGAAATTTTCCATGACGAAGTTAAAGGGTCATGTTTCACTATTGTGGGATATGCTACAAAAAAACATAGTAAATAATCAACTAGAAAATATCAAGGCTTGGAAGAATATGGTCACGAAGATCAAGGAGAAATATCTACCTGTTGATTACCAGCAAAATTTGTATAGACAAATCCAGAATCTAAGGCAAAAGGAAACCTTTATTCATGAGTACATTGAATACTTTTCCAGGTTGTCACTTCAATTTTGTATAAAATAACTAGAATTCCAAAGAGTCACAAGGTATGTGCATGGATTAAAATACTTGATTCAAGACGAAATGAGTACACATCATTTCTAGAATGTTGATCAAGCCTATCATATTTCCCTAAATTTACAAGAAAATTTGAATAGGAAAACATAGTAGAAAGGTAGAGCTATAGGTTCTAGAGGCAGAGGTAATATATGGACTACTAGAGGCAGTGAAAAGGAAGAATAATCCATCAGTTGTCAAGGTGGTAGAGGTGGAAATAATGTTGGAAAAGGTAGAGAAAATCTGGAAGAGGAAAGGGAAAGTATGTAATTTCTTGTTATCATTGTGGAGTTGAAGGACATAAGAAATATAAGTTCCTGGAAGGAAAAAATTTAGGGAGAATTGGTGAATACAAAACACAAGTTACGCAAACCAATGAAGCTTTTGTTGCTGGAAAAAATGTGATCACATTGCACTAAGAATAGGGAGAAAATTTGATGGTTCAAAAAGTATTGCTCAAGCCTAAGAAAAAGATAGTATAAGAAAGAGAACAAAAAAGGAAATTTTTTAAAACTAATTGTAAGGTCAAAGGAAAGTGTTGCAACTTGGTTATATAAGGTGGAAGTACTGAAAATCGGGGAAAATTTTAAGGATGAAAATTTGTCTTAAAGTTTAGAAATATTGGCAAATCTTACTAGTCCCCAAATTGCAAATTATAAAATGTTTGTTGATATCTTTGTAAGAACATGTAAATTTATAATAGCTTTATATATAGTCTTTATACAATTTTGGCAATTTTTAAGGTAAAATAATTTTATACTATAAAATTTGGGCGAATTATTTTTTAAAAAAATGGAAATTGGCGAATCGTTTTTTTTTGGAAAAACCATGGAAAAATAACCCACTTGCGAATATTAGCCCCAAAATTTTTCCATGCTGAAAATTTAGTGTCCATTGAAGTCATGGACAAGCTAATACGCAAAATTTTAGTCCATCCAAATCCTTACGAAGTCTTATGGTTACAAAAATGGAAACGGGTTGTTGTGACTAACCAATGCTTATTAAACTTTCAAATTGGCAAACTTCAAGAGCAAGTAATGTACGATGTGGTTGGCATGGATGCATGCCACATACTTCTGGGAAGATTGTGGTTGTTTAAAATGAAATTTCACCATGATGGTCGAGAACATACACATGAGTTCAAAAACGATGGATAGTGGTACAAGCTCACCCTAATGCTAGAAAATACAGTTGTAATAGCAAGAAGTTGTGGAAGTTCTAGCATGAGTAACATCAATATCATGTTGTGTTCAACCAAGGAGTTTGTACATTAGGAAAGAAGGGGAAAAATTTTCTCAACAGTGATTCCAAAGTGTTAAACACACATGGGCAGCAAGAATAATCTGAAGGATAAATCATGAGAGTACAATTTTTATTAACAAGAGATATACATTTATAGTACATATTGTGACCATTGGGTTTCACATCCAAAGGTCTCTTGGACTCCTTTTGTCCATTTGGCTTCCACACTAACCCATTGAGGATTAGGTGTCCAACATTCCCCCCCTTAATCCAAAGGGTTATATATGAGTCCAAGAAGAGAGTTGTAATACAAAATGTGCAAAAATGCATGGCAACACTAGGTTGAATGTACTCTCTGAAATGTTGGTATAAAGGGCGGTGGTTTAAGGATGACCACCAACACTGGAACGCTTAGTGCAATTCCCGAAACTCTTCCAAAACTGGAAAGAAGATGAAGTCTTCTATTAGAGGAAGTGCTTCTATTGATTTGAAGATGGAAACCTTCAACCAATAAAGGGAGGTCTCACCCCGCATAAAAGGGAGAACTTCAACCTGAAAAGGTAAGTCTCAACCTGTGATGGTTTAAGGATGACCAACAACTCTGGAATGCTTAATGCAATTCCTGGAACTCTTCCAAAACTGGCAAGAAGCTGGAGTCTTCTGCTAGAGGAAGTGTTCTCATTTTGTTCCCGGAACTCTTCCAAAACTGGCAAGAAGTTGAAGTCTTCTGCTAGAGGAAGTGTCCCATATTTCCAACTAAAGGCATGGGCATGTTCAGGCATCTTTGTCTCTGGCTACAACTCTGAAACTGGTGTAGCAGGTTGTGGCTCAGGCTCGCTTGATGTGGCTTTGAAGCTTGTAGATGACCATCATTTCCCCCCTGTCAGAACAAGGTGAGAAGATGGAGAAAACTCAACTGCAAGACTGTTCAATATCTGGAACAAGTTTTGACATGTGTTTGGAATATCTTCTTGGCTTTTGATGCCCATTGCCAAGAAGCGATCCATCCAAGATGAATCTTTGTTCTTGCAGGACGTTTGTTTCTAAAGCATCTGTGTGAAGAATGGGTGGTTTTATGACAATGCTTACATGGATGAAGATCAAAACGGTGATCTTTCAAATGGCCAACTCCATCACAGTGTTGGCATTTCATAATCTGTTGTTGTTTTTGTTGTTGTTGTTGTTGTGGAAGATGGGTAGAGTCTGGAACAGCTGGAGGGGAACTGTCATGAGGAGCAGGTGAACTGTCATGAATGAATCCAACACTCTGAAATTGAATGGGCTTGGCGTAGTCTGGAATATGAAAGGACAAGTCCTTGTAATATCCAAGACTAGTTATGTGCTTGTTGTGGACAAGTTGTTCCCAAGGTCTGATGATGGGCTTGGGAAGTGCAGACTGAGTTTCTACATCTGCATGTACAACTACTACTTTATTGGGTACTAAATCTGAACTAACTGTAACATTATTGACTTGCTTCTGATGGGTT
>APFE030308443.1:37613-64971 GCA_000404065.3 Pinus taeda | reverse complement strand
CAAATTTTGCTTGAAGACTCACTGAAATGACAAAATTTGACCTTGACACTCTGAGACCACTTTGTAAGAGCATATTTGATCATTGGAGGAAGGCTGGAAAGACTGACACTAACATACTCAATGCAGAAAAGTAATACCCACTCACAGTACATGGCAATATCTTTTATAAATGTCAGCAAATGATGAGTGTGCAACATAAAAGATTACAATCAGCTCACTAAACTCTTTATGCAGCAATCGAATCAAGGAATCAATGCATTATAATGAGTTTTAAATACAATTCCACACTGGTTACCAAAACAGACCACCAAAGCCAACCACGTTGCTCCAAATCTCACACACAGTTGTTGTGCATCGAGATTATGGGCGTTCATGTCAGCATGGACACAACATTCAAAACTCTAACTTGACCTTAAAACCATTCTCCCAATTTTACTTCTTCAATAACTCTCACTTGAAATGTCCACCCTTTCAATCAGCTTGTACAAAAAAGTGCAATGATTTTGAGGTTTGAGCACACTAGATGGTGAAACAAGAGCATCTACCAGAACATCATGTGGAGAAACAAGGATTGGTTCGTCCAATATTTGTGTAGAGTATGTCAATGCAATTAGCAGAGGTGGTTGCCAACCTATTTTTTCGGTGAGCTTCAACTAATTTTTGAGAAAAATATCATAATTTCCTCCGCCATGACCCAAGCGTCTCTGTGAGAGGTGAAAGGCAAGCCTAGGCAAGAGCAACAAATCTTCTGGTTCAAAAATTTCTGATAGACACCACTCAAACCATGATCATTGAAGGCATCACTTCCTTTCGACTTCCGAGAGCGGTTATGAGGTCTCAAAGATGCAGTCAAACGCATATCATATTCAATTCAACCCAGGTTCCACAACTTCATAGTTTAATCAATGCATAGTCCGACAGTAGGTATAACATTCAATTCACTGGACAGCCCAGAGCAGCCTAAATTGTTAAATGCAGAAAGTAGAGAACTCTTTGTCCAAAAAGGCAGAGAACGGATAATGCAGAGAACAAATAACGCTTTGTCTAAATGTAGAGAGAAAATGACGCAGAGATTTCAAAGATAGTGCTGCATCGACAAACTTGTAAGGCAGGTGCAAACTAACCATCAATGTATCAATAGAACCTCCGCATTTCAATAGAGCATAGGACAAACCCAGGTAATGTAGGCTGATAGAAAACGTTTGAATTTGTAGGCTGACAATTTTTTGTTGTTTCTATAGTCAAAGTGTAGATAGCACAAAAAAAGGGATAGTTCTATATGTTAGACACACACACATGGAGAAGACTGAAGATGAAGGGCCAGCAAACATCAAACTTGTCTTCGCTACACACATAGAGATTTGACGGGCGCGTAAATCTATCCAACAGACTGTTGGATATAAATCAAATTAATCTGCATAAAAACTTTGATTTAAAATGAACATTCGAGCGAAGCGCCTTCTACGAGTTCGTTGCGCTGAGTGAGGAGTTGAATTCAGCGTCCAAAGAAGGAGCTTTAGAGAACAAAAAAGGCAAAGAAGAGAAATCTTTCCAAGAAATTGTCTGTGGCCTTTGGAGCTATCACGTTAACTGCACATCACATCTAGTCATGGCCGTTGGACATTATTTCGATGGCCTAGTGTCATTCTCACTCAGCCCAACGGTCCAAGGTTCGAATCAAAGAGAGGCACACTACAACGCAGTTCTTCTACACCTTATCAGCATAAAATCTGAGAAAACTCCAAAACCTTCTTTCAATACACTGTTATACATAAATCACTGATTCAACCCAAACCCATAACGATTAATACATCAGCACATATATCATTTATCACAAGCGCACACAGAGATGGAGGCACAGGATATACGATAGAGGCCACAAATCAAACTCAACAACTCTCACGCAACGGAAATTTTAACGACCCAGAAGTTACCGAGGACTGCGCTTCCCACTTCAGTTGTTTGATCAATACCCAAGACTGTACAGGCGCAGTGTAAATATATGGTAGTGTAAACGAATAGGGGCAGTGTACCAAAACAGCGTTCAACACATGGAACTTAACACAGTTTACATGCCATGAACAGCGTTTAATAAGACCAGCGTTAATACAATACTATGAACAGCGTTAATGCTTGTATACCAGCGTATAGCCAAAAATTTCAACGTATAGCCAAAAACTTCAACATATATACCAATGCTTCCAGAATCTTACTGCAGTCCAGATTGTCAAATTAGAGGTCTGGTTTCTTGTTCTAGAGATCTCAGTGTGCATTCTCTAGGTGTCCAAGGAGCTGTAATGGATAGCATTAAAACTTGGGACAACGTTAAAACCAGGACAGCGTATATCGGAGCAGCATTAAAACTTGAAGCATATGCCAACACCAACCTTTAATCTATCCCGCACAGATTTCAGAAAAACTCAACGCTCATACCATGGATACTTGCTCATTGCTATGTGCAAACTGTGCGCTTACTGTGTTGGTTGTAGGCGACGCCAGGAGCTGGGCGTTCTTTTTCAGTCTAAGAGACATTACACCCAAAAACCGTGCAAACAATGATTAGAGAGCGTAGTGAGGACAATTATGAACAACCCAGGGAGCGCAAAGGGTGCACGCAATAGTTATGGCAGAGAAAATTGATGCAATGAGTTATAACTAATTTTAGGGACTGAGGACTTGTGCTCTGATACCATGTTAAACACACATGGGCAGCAAGAATAATCTGAAGGATAAATCATGAGAGTACAATTTTTATTAACAAGAGAGATACATTTATAGTACATATTGTGACCGTTGGGTTTCACATCCCAAGGTCTCTTGGACTCCTTTTGTCCATTCGGATTCCACACTAACCCATTGAGGATTAGGTGTCCAAAGCAAAGATTGTGCAAGAGGAGGAAAAATTAGAAACCATACCGATAAAAATTAAATCCTTGTTAGATGAATTCAAGGAAATTGTTGTTGATAAATTTCCAAAAGGACTACAGATGCCAAATTTGGAGGACAAGAAGAGAGTTAATGCAAGTGATTTTTCAAGAATCGTGTAGCTAATGCACTAACAAGTGAGGAAAATATTGTAGCAAAGTAATGAAAAGTACAAGGAGGAGCAACATTTGAAAAGAAGAGAAAATGTTTTTGTCGAAGAAGAGATGTTAATTTCAAATGTGTGGAAAGAAATATTTCATTGGGGTGCCTACAGCAAGTTAAAATATAAGAAAATAGGCCCATGAAGAATTCTTCAAGAAAATTATGAAAATGCCTACAAGCTAGAGTTATCGAGAGACTTGGATATCTCTCTGATATTTGATGTGGTTGAAAGTATGCATTCCATGAAGGGGAAGGTAGCCAACAAATAAGTATGCCCACTAAATGGAAGGAAAAATTACCAATTAAACATGTTGAGGAAGTGAAAAAAATTATGGCCACAAGGATTAGAAATAACTCCTACTGAAAGGAATATCTGGAGTATTTGGTCAAATGGGAAAATAAGGGATCTGAAGATACATCATGGGTGACTAAAAAAGATATAACCTACCTATGAGGGACATTGATCTTTGAATTAAATACCACGTGAGTTGGTAGTTCATATTTTCTTACCAAGGATGTCTGTTGCAAAAGCATCGTTGGCCTTGGGAAATCCTCATCAATCAAAAATAAGTTTTTTTTGAGTTCATAGTATTGTGACTCCCATGTATTTTAAGTTGTTGATATACTTATTATGTTAGTTGTTGATACACCTAGCTAATGGTTGTCTCTACTCCTATAACTACGATTTACTAAAGTAACAACTACTTTTGAGTTGTTGACACTCCCAGGATCATGAGTTAATATTCTTGTATCATGAAGTTGCTTACACACTCAAATCAGCAGTTGTTTAATTAGTTGGAAACCACCACTAGACATGCTACGAGAATGAGATGGAGGTTACAATTTTGGTTTGTTCGCATACTAAGAGGAAGCAAATAGATACAATTTTGAAAGGTGAAGAGGTTGACAGCATGGGAAACAAATTGTTTTAGTTGTTATTGGAAGAGGTTAGAGACATGAGAATAAATTGTGGAACATAGAAGAAAGGGGGATTTTTGGCTTATTTTCTTTTGCTAGTACACTTTGGGCTCTTGGAATTTTGACTCTTGGTTATTCGGAATGGTTTTGGCTATTTCATAATTACAATAGAGCATTATTGGCTATTGTACGAGTTATTGAGGGCGTTTTGGTTGTTATATGTGGTATTGTTGTGTAATGATGCAGGAATTCCAAACACTCTGAGGAATCCACTATTAGATTTGAATTTTTTTATGTAACAACACATTCAAAATGAATAAAATTATTTCAAATAATTTTTGTGTTCTCATGAACAGACTTGAATTACTCTTTGTTTGTGCTCTAAGATTTAGTCATTTGAATTAATTAATACAGTAGTTGAAAACCATATGGTCGAGGATGTGCACTCTGTAACAACGATCTAGGTTATGTAGTTTGCTATCAAAGCTACAAAATCTTTGGTGGCATCAACATTTCATTAAATACAATATACCATGGTAACAATACTTTTGATTTCCATGGAGGGGAAAATACCATACTAAAATTTCATGTGTTGCAAGCTTATTTGTCTCTCATTGTTGTCGTTGAACACATCCTTGTTGGTTGTGTGTCCTTTGTTGAATTCTTCATCTTATTCCCTAAAATTTCCTATCTTTGAGTTTATATAAGGGTTGTAATAACTATGGTTTTTCTTTATTCCTTCTCATTGGACTCAAAACTAGACTCCTTATGTTGCAATTTAACCCTAGGCATGGAAAATTTGAGCCATAGGGAATTCCACTTTAATGGGGAAAGGAAAAACTGAATTTGAGATATTAGAAATCAATATCCTACTAGAGTATGATTCTTATTTGGAAGGCATCCCTATAAGACATAACCTTCTCTGCATATAACAAGTTGATTTACATGCATATTTCTATTTTCTAATGCTACAATATTTATCTAGGAGGAAGAGCTTATGAGCCTCGTCATTTATACCCTTCAATTTTTTATTTTTTATTTATTTTCTAAGTGTAAATATGACATGTATTTGAAATATTTTTTATTTAAATAGATTTATCTTGGAAGGATAAAAGAATTCCTATATAATTGAGGATTTTCCATCTCCTTTAAGAAGTTCCTTCCTTGTGGCTTAAGACAAAAAGAGAAAGGATAATTTTGGAATTGAGTTATTTTCTCGTGGTTTAAATCCCCATTTCCAATTACAATATCCCTGTTAAGGAATTTCTCTTCCTAAGGTATTATTTGACTCCTTGTTGTGAGGAAAACAATAGATATTAGATGAAAAATAATCTATAACATCTTCTAGATGCAGAAACCACTTGTTGCTTTATTTGTAAAGAAGCATGCTTGATTCATAAGTTTATTTTTGCAAATTTTGAATTGTACCAACAACATAATGGAGGTTGTATGAGGCTCCAAATGATATTTCCTCCTAATTTTTTACTAAATGTGTTTCCTAACACCCATACCTCCCTTTCTTATAATTTGTTGGATCTTATTCCATGGTACTTAGGAAAAAATATTTTTATTATTTTATTTGAATCCCTACAACAACAAGAAAAAAGAGAAAAAAATTCTAACTCTTATAAAAAGAACATTAGAGAAAGAGAAGTGGAGCATTGATATGTACTATATAGGTATTGAGGAAAAAATAGACCTTATAAGGAAATATCATGAATTCAAAATTAGTCACA
This sequence comes from Pinus taeda, assembly GCA_000404065.3. Classification (NCBI taxonomy): domain Eukaryota; kingdom Viridiplantae; phylum Streptophyta; class Pinopsida; order Pinales; family Pinaceae; genus Pinus; species Pinus taeda. The sequence goes on along the minus strand of APFE030308443.1, from coordinate 59,230 downwards.
AGGAGCTCCAACCTTCATTTTCATTTTGGATTTCATTGATTGAAACCAACTAGGTGTTTATTTTTAACCATCCAATGCATATTAGCGTTCCCATGTAGTAGAAAGATAAGGGACTATCTTCCAATTGAAAATATGAAATTTGAGTAATTCCCATTGCTAATGTTTTTAGAGTGTTTGTAGTCATTATTTTTCTTTTAGGCTAATTATCTAAAATTATGTTTAGGTAAATGCATTGGTTTGATTTGTGTTTGAAGTTTCTCCCAATAGAAGGATATCAGCGATAAATTAAGAATGATTAAGATATTTAATACCTGTGTAAATTTTCAATCCTAATATTTGTGAAATTAAATTACTATAATGGACATACAATGTTGTATTTTTATATAACTTAATACCAAATTTATTAAACTTACATGTCATAAATAAGATTAATTGATCACCTAAGATACAAGACACCATGAGAAGCAATGGATGTTTTGAAACAATGAGCTATGTATGTGAATTTGTGGAAACACGAGTTGTACATGTCCAACATGTGCTCAAGGTCAAATTTGTGTTCCACATGACACTCAATGTGGCGATTGTTACCTCAAAAGTTATCACTCTAAATTTAAAGTTGTCTACAGGAAACTTGGAGGGGTTATCTAATTTAACAAAAATGACCCACTCCCACTCTTTAGGTTGACTCTTTCCTAAACCAAGGGATATTCCCTAACTTATAGTTACTAAATCTTATTACAAGGAGGCTCAAGTTGATTAAGAAAGTTAGCTTTAATAAAATAGAATTTTAGAATAAATTTTATAAAAAGGGTGATGGGAGGATCATGACTAGTGTCAAGTCCATCAGGCAAGTGGAATCCATGACTAAACCATGAGAGAGTTTCTTATGTAACTATGAAACCCAAATGAAGAACTTTTAGCAATCATATGTTGTTACCCACTAAAACATAAACAAATTTTGTAAGACTTTGAATTATATAAGTTTGAGTTCAACTCCTTTTATAATAAACAAGTAATTTTTTTTTCTACATTCATTATTTATACAAGGAATACAATAAAATAATGCATTTATAAACTCCTATAGCAAATTATTTTCCAATAATTTAGTATTTGAGATCCACTTTCCTCTCCTAGAAGAAAAAAATAAAATAATTATCATCTCCTTCAAGGAAAATAATATAGCATAATTTCTAAGAGAAGTTCCACAATAATATCATGGAGTTATTTAGCAACCACCTCAAAAAATGGAGCTATATGGTAGGCCACCTCCTTTAAATGAGGGTTTTACCAAACAATAATATTCAATAAATACTAAATAATTATCTCTACATGTGCACCCTTAAAATAAGCTTCCTATGTGTGAACTTGTTACATACACAAAATTCTCTGCCTCAACATTATAAGGGAGACCACCCGGTCGGGACCTTTTTTCGTTTGGAATGGTGGTTCCAACTGGTTAAACTAGTTCCAGTTACCTTCTCTCTATCTCTTCTTGATTAAAGTATGAATTTCACTTACCAATAGAGAAGAGACATCAGATCATCCCTCTTGTTGATAAAGCAAGAAAATGATCCTTAAGTTGATCTAAGGCTCAGCCAAGCCACAACTAAATTTTCTCTTTGAGAAGAGGGCTTCTAGGAATGTAAAATTAAATCTAAATGCAAGCAAAAAGAATGAAATCCTAAGCCTATATCAACTAGGAAAATGTAGATTTAACCCAACAGAGAGAAAATTATTTAAATGATTGGGATTTAAACATGTCTGGCTTAAAATGAATATAAAGCAAATGAAGTAGTTCAATTAACTAATATTATGAATACCAAAACACATTATGTTCAGAGATCTATTAACAGTAATAATTAATTAACAACATCTACAGAATTAGTTCACAAAATGATGATGATTATTAAATCAGTAACTCAAACGATTAAATAATAATGTAAGGAAATAGTTCAGAAAATATTATTGCTTGTTAAATCATAATTAAAAGACTGATTTCTGAGTAAATAGTTACTCAAAAGTTAGAGTTTAGTTCACAAGAGCAGAGATAAGTAATAACAGATTATTGAAACAAATTACTCACATTGACAATAGTGCACAAATATGAATAAAATGACATATTTCTATCATTATAAAATGAAATCAGTATAAAAACGATAGTATTTTAAATAGTGATTTATTGAAATTGTTTCTCCAAATCTAATATCCAACAGTCCTTTACAATACTTGAATTTTTGTTGTTGTTAAAACAAGTTCTACAATAATGGAAGCTCTTCCATCCATACATAGTTCAGAATGCAAAAGAAAAATCTTCAATTATCCCCCAGATCTGAGACTTACTCTCCTCTCACCTACTGCTCTAAATCCCCATTACAATAGTGCTTTTAATAATTCCAAAATTGCAGAGAAGAGAAGCTCTTTGTACATTCTACAAACCACTATTTATAATTTACAAAAATGAATTCCAAAATAGGAGAGTTGTTGAAGAATCACTTTTCTCCAACAATATTTATTGGTTCAATTTCCTAATCTTCTATAGCTGGAGCAATTTCATTCATTGAAATCTTCTTTTCCTTATTTCTTCAATTTTTTTTCTACCAAAACCAATTAAAATCAAAATACTAAATCTGGAACACAAAATATCTCCAGTGAAAATTTAATTAAATAAATAAATAAAATGAAATATAAACTTTTCATTGATCCCTATAAATATATTATTGGTCAAGAAGAACATAGTCGAATGGATCTACATTAAGTAGAGGCTATGACCGAATGAAAATGCTAAAAAAATAATTTTGTTTACAAATTCGGACCTTGATTTTCTACTAAATTTTAGACTCATTTAATAATCAAATTTGGTCATTCAATCACTTCATAAATATTCTTGATGATTTTATCTATCAAACAAGACATCCTCTGTCTCATTTGGCCAAGTAAAACTCAACTTATGAGCTTCCAAAATTGAAGAATCAAAACTGCCCGAATTCTGGAAAATTTATTGCGTAGACCAAAAATAGGGATTTTTTAATTAAAATCTAATCCCAAGGTAAATTACAATCATTTCTTAATTAGTACTAATTTAATTGTAATTACAATATTAAACTATATTAATTATAAACTAATTATATATAATAAATAAATTTTATTTTAAAATTAAGAATGAATTTAAATTTTATTAAAATATAATTATATTATATATATTTGCAAATTATATTAAAATTATGTGTTAAATTATATAACTATAATATAAATTAATACAGTGTCTTAATAAAAATCATACTAACAAACTTAATAAAAAAAACTTTCACGTGGCCATGGAGTAAGAGGGAGTGTAAATAATAAAGGGAGTAGGGAGCTTAACGAAATGGAGGAGGACAGAGGCAGATGATGGATGTCAGGAGTCATAAGGGAACTTTATAATAAATAAAATAGTCACGACATAAAATCCAATATCGGAGGCTGGAGGCCGATACATATCAAAACATTTTTAAATGTGCGCAAAACCAAAATGTCGATATTCTGATATCCGGATATCAAAAGTTTTTAAATTTTAGAAGAATTAAATTGAAACTTTTAAATATCGGAAGATTTATATTGAGACTTTTAAATATCAGAATATTTGTATCTAGAGTCTCTTTTTTTATAGGAAGAGAGGAGGTGAGGTGAAGTGGGTTCCACTTGGAGTGGAATTAAAAACTCTACAAAATGAACTACAACCACTTTGCAATTTTGAGATTTCAAATCTCGTAATTTCTTTTAAAATTAGGAATTGGAATAAATTACCGAAATCCCAAAAACAAATTTTTTAACTGTTCTACAATTTGGTTGGGCGATTCTATAGAATTGTTAGTGAAAAATAAAGAAATTAGTAAAAATTAACTAGGAATTAATATTTACAATGAATTACTAATTTAATTACAAAAATTAAAATAATATACATTTTTTACCCAAGCATTAAAAATTATTGAACTTCGAATTAGCACCATTTGCAAACCGTGTAACCAAATGAGTCAAACTCAGTGAAGCAATCAAAATAGAAATCCCATGAAAATGAAAAATGGCGAAATTGCAAGATACTTAACTAAAGAAAACATTAAAGGGTGATTTAGCCAAAATTTATGGAAAAGGACCCCATTATTTGAAGTAAATAAGTCAAAAATGGGGGTGTTGGGATTTCCCTACAACATTCGTGACAAACTAGGAAGAACTAGTTATCTCACGTTAAAGATAATGAACTTTAATTTACCCAAAAGTTAAAAATAATGGAGTCCATTGAATCTTCAAACAGTAAAATATTTCCATGGATCCCACATAAATAGATTAAGAAATATGAATTTGAAAAGATAAGTACTCAAAACCATACTTGAGTAGAAATTATTAATCCAAATTTTGGGAAAATTTTATTTTAAAATTACCTCGTATGAGAAAATAGAAGAAGGTACAGATAGGAGTTCTTTTTACAAAGCATATATCCATTGTTATGAATTGTCTCTGACATCGCTTCGCTACCAGCGATCCTAAATAATACCCTGGATAAGTTGTCTTTTATGCCAAATAAGCCTAGCCCTGCCTCCAGCGAGCGTCCATAGCCCTGACGGGTTTACTTGTATTTTTCATGCTTCCTCTTTTAATCACCCTTTTGATAAGCGCATTTTTGAGCTTTTAGTCTAAGATGTACTTGCATGAAAGAGGTGGGATGGTAATAGAGAATTATGTTAATGGATACAATACTTTCATAATGTTGACTCCAAATTATTTTCCCATGACTATCAATCAGAGGATTTTATAAAGTGGAGGGGCGAGAGGGATATATTCAGTTTGTCAGTTTTTTCCTTGAAAAGGTAAACCTTATCACTTAGAAAAGATGTTTGTTCCTCCTTGAAAAATATTTAAAGCAAGAGGGTTTTATGGTTCCAAAAAAGTATACCTTTAATGATAAATGAAATTCACAAATATAGACATAGTAAAAGTTTTCCATGTATGCCAACCATTGTTGGGTAAGAAAAATGTCTTCCACATGAATCATTGCAGTGTCGCAAAAATAAAAACATAACCGAAAGAAAAAAGAAAAAGAAATGGAAAGCCAACTTCAAAAATGTAAAAAAACAAGAAAGCAAAAGCTAAAAAAAAAAAAAAATCCAAATTTAGAGAACCAATTCCAATAAGATTAACTATACAAATGTCTCAACAAAAGAGTAAAAGAAGATAAGCATGTGTATGTTCTTTCTTATGTTGAGATTTTAAAATTTATCTTGCAGAGTTATAAGAAATGAGGCTCTCAAAATATAAAGAGTGAATAATAGTTATGAGGTAAAATTCAGCCCAAATGAAAAAGTCTTTGTCTATTGCAAATTTTATTGTTTCAAAGAAAAACCTCCATAAAAACTACTTAACCATTTTCTAATAAAGGCAATGCTAAGAAACAAATAAAAGATTCTAAAACTCCCTAGTTTAGCTGATTCAAAGAAGATCATTATTGTTTTTCCCAAAAACTTGAAAGAAAACCAAAAAAAAGGGGAATGAGCTCCAAATCTGATCTAGTAGGGATGTGAAAATTTTATGAAGAGCTACAAAATAGAATTTTATATAATAAAAAAAAAATTAAAACAAAATTGAAACAAAAAGTAAAGAAATAAAGATGAATGAAAGTGGGTGTATAAAACTTAACATTGGAGAATTTGTTTTGATCTTACCTGAGAGATATCATCTTCTCCAATAAAAGATAACTTCTTCTTTTAATTTAAAAGTATGAATAAGTTGAATTTTCTGAAATCTTATTGACCCAAAATCATCATTTATTAAATCTAATCTAAAGCAAGCAGTAAACTAGAAGAAAGCAATGTTTCATGTCCAATGAATCTGAAGTAAATAAAATCCATAGAAATGAGAATGACGCAACGCTTCTTTATGAATTGCAATGAGGATTGTTCTCATAATATTACAAGTTTCATATCCACTCCATGCTTCTCATAAATTGTCAAGAATCAAGACCAAGTCCTAAACAATGTAATGCATATGTGTAGATGGATAGGTCTTGAAATTCTGCATGCTAAATATAAAGTGATATGTCAAAACTCAAATATAAGAGAAATCAAACATGATTTAACCATGATCCAGTATCTTTTCTTGTTCCAAATTCCTTATTAATTGTTGTTTTTACCATAGTGGTTGTTCAAGAGTGCCTTGAAAAGCAAATGAATATGCTCAATAATAGATGATTGAGGTAAAAAAATGTGCATCCAATAATGATTCAAAGGTAAAAACATAAATGAACCATAAATGATGTAATTTCTCATTAGCCAAGCAAATTGTCAAGAAGAGTAAAAGAGGCCCATGTGCATACACCATGAAGAATATATATCCCTATAGTCACAAATTCATCTCGGTCATAATGAATACTTGGATTTGGTGAAATTATGATTAAAATATATCCAGGCTTTCGAACACCATGACAACATGAAAGTAGCATATATATAAAGATAATCAAACAAAACTTCATGTTAGTATAGTGAAAGATCAGAATGAATTGAACAAAGACCTACGAAGATACTATACTTGATATTTTGAAGTTACAAGTTTCTGAGAGAATCAAAGTGAAAGGTAAGATCTCAAGTATTTTAAAAATTATTAATGATCAAAACTCTAATAAACAAAATCTTTGTTTCATAACATTTTCAGCGACATTTGTTTTCATAAGTTCAATTAAATTTCACCTCTGATACAAGAAGTCCTGGTATTTCGAATATTAAAGGGAAGCAAGATCTTGGAACAAAAGTTTTTGTGTAACCTTTACAAACAAAACTTATGATATTGACCATGCTCGATAACGAATGCTTGTTAAATGTATTATATGGGAACATTGTCTTTTTAGTATATCAAACATTCATGCATCAGAGGTAAAAGTTCCGTAAGAGTTTATAAAATAGTTCCGATGGATTTCATTCCAATAATGAGGTAATTTGAAGTTTTGTAAAAATGATTGCAAGAGAATTTACATTTACCTATCAAATAAGCTTCCAAGGAAAGGAGTCTGAAATTTAATAACAATGAAAATAAATCAGGCGTCAACAATCTCGAAAACGTTTTTGAAGCCAAAATCAACTTACAAAACTGTGAGACCACAAAATTCGAGTGAAGATGGTGAAATAGGGGCCATTTCCTTTACTAAGTATAATGGACATGATAGTGAAGGAAAAGGAAATGTGGATCTCAGAGAGGTAAATATCAAAATTTGTTTTAAATGCTTCTGATATAATACAAATCCAAGAGTCCAATAAGCCAACAAATCTGAAATTATGAGGAAATATCTCAAAAAAATGAAAAACAGAGGATTGAGATTGCAAAATCCACGAATTAGAGACTCTGAGTCCCTTCAGAAGAAAGGAATATCACTAAAGGGAAAAAATATGAATGGGTGTGATGGAATGGTTTATCTCAACTTGGCAGTTGTAAGATTTGGAATAGGCATAGATAAAATCATGGATAAGATCATTCGCTATAAGCGATTTGTGTGAATTTTCCTTCGTTTGTAACAAATCAGAGCAATAAAGAGTGTAAGCGTTTCATTTTAGCTGAATTGATGAGAGGCAGAATATTATTATTGACTCATATTGCTAAATTTAAATTCACGTGGGTCTGCAAATATCGGCATATCGGAATAATATATTAGAGAAATCACTTTGGATTTCTTTAGAAAGATACAATATATGAAATTTATGATAAATCATATTTAAATAAATAACAAATAATAAGAAAAGGCGGGAAGTGATATTAGAACTTCTATATCGTCGATAGTATATCAATGATTTAAATAGCAAGCACACGACATGAAAGTCCTGATATAGGCTAAGGACGGGAATAACGGATATCAAAAGTAAGAGGCATCGGGAATACTGGGAGTGTAGTGAATAGATGCTTCTTATAAAATGTCTGATATGACAAAGATGAAGGTATCGGGGAGGATCAAATATTGGGATCTCAGGTACCAGGATATCGGGATATCGGAGTATTGGAATATCGGGAGACCGGGATATCGAATCATCGGGAGATCAGAGATATCCTGTATCGGAATATCGGATGATCGAGCTATCGAATTATCGGATGATCGGGCTATCGGAGTATCGAAAGTTTTAAACATAGCACACTTTATAAGTTACGATATTTGTGAAGGTCGATATGCCAAATGGAAGTTGTGGGGCCGAAATCTCTTAAAGTATTTAATTCAAAAGAAATCGCTCAACCCCAACTTTACCTTTTAACAAAAACCCCTATGATAATTATATTAACTATCGGAAATATTTGATCGGAGAATGATTTTATCGGAACTTTATTATGAGGAAAGTTATGATATTATAATAATCCAATATGAATCTTTCGAGAATGTATTAATAGTAGAAAAACTAAAGAATACCTAAATTTTGACGAAACAACAAATACTTCCATGAACATGTTTCAAATTTAGAAATGGTTGGCTGCTTTCTTATCTCAAGTGTCCAAAATCAAGTCAATGGAGACCTACAAAAAGAAACAAAATAGAAATAAGAAATAAAGTATGATAAAAAATAAAATGAAACAACAGATGAAAATGAAATTGATAATACATACTTGAAAGACTATTGACTGCAGTTTACCTCATGAATCTTCACATTCTCTCATGCATTTCTCAAAATTCACATATTTTCAACATCATCTCCTTATTTAATCTAAAATGCTAAGTAATGAACTTTCAAATTGCATCCTCCTCAAATTTACATCATAGGACAAGACTGGTGAAAATGAGCCTTTTTAGAAGTACTTGTGAATCAAAAAGCTGCCAAGCCGTAGAAAATCCTAGGAATTTCTTCATATAACATTTTTTTAACAATGTAATGAAGTTTTGCAAAAAACAAGACAAACAAGTGCTTTCACAAGTGTGTATGATCCGACTATATAAGAATTTTGATATGTTTTAAGCCACTTTACCAAAAAATGAAAGGGAATGCCAAGGGAAATGCTTGGGCTCATTACCTGTTTATTGAATTTCTAAAATAATGAAATAAATGCAAACATAAAAGGAATCTAAATCTAAATTAATATATCTCTAATTCTAACTAAAAAGAAACATGACTAGGTATAGTCATATTTCCAATGTAACCATGCAAGCATTTTACTCCCTGTATGTACAAGTCACACATTAGTAACAAAAATAAAACTGCAGCTAAATTATTAAAAGAAAATTCAACCTACTCTGTAAAATTAACAATTTCTGAAAAATAAATTTATTTACATAATCCTTTCCTTGAAAATCTTCCAAACATTTGCCTACAGAATCATAAAATTTAGGATGAGTTTCAATCGATGTTTGAAAGAGATTCAAAGAAAGAGGAAACAACAAGCCAATGTTAAATGATATGTCTTTAAATATCAAAGTTTGTTGTAAACAAAGACTAGAAATCTTCCTTTCAAATGAATAGATAAATTGTGATAGTAATGTAAAATATTTCTAGATGGATTAGATGGTTGGCCAAAATGCGTTGTTAGTGAGGTTCCGAATATCAACATATGTGAAAAAATAATTTGAAAATCAGAAACAAATTAGCCACTTATAATCATAAAATAGAATCTCAAAATTAGAAGTAGTCAATATTTATGATTGAATTTCTGAAATAGATTTTCAAATACGCTAATTAATGTATTTGATGAGATTATCGTGATATGGAGCTCATAATGCCATCGTAGTGTGTCCAGAAAATAAAAAATAAAATTCAAAAAAGAAAGAAATTGAAATCAGGGAAAATGAGAAAATTGGAAATGATAATATACATCAATATTATAGATAATGGTACAACATAGTGGGAGTCTATTTGTAACGACTTTTCTTTCCACGAGTGCTAACAAAGATTAATAAATTAACATAATTATCCACTTGTGAAACTAGAATACTCGGAGGTTCATGATTAAAATAAAAATCATCATTGTTGTAGGAATCATAAATAGGGATAAGTTCATGATGGCTGAAATCATTATGACGATCAAATGATGAAGAATTAACTGTAACATCTAAACTAGCATTTTTTTTAGCTTCAAAAATAGATTCATTTGAAGGATTAGGAAAATAAGAGTCAGTTAAAACCATTTTTTTAAGAGGACTAAAACCAAGGTTTAATGTTCTCATCATCATGAATATTTTTGTCAATATCTTCTTCCCTTTTAAAATCAGAATCGAAGAGAAAATGTATGGTAGATAATTTACGGAATTGTAAGAAATTACATCCTCTTTGTCCCTATCATAATTTATTGATAATTCGAGAGTGGAGGAGCCTTTATCTTTTGAACTTTTATAATGTCGAAAGGAGCAATTAAATTATTATTAAATAAATCAAGATACAAAGAAAAGTAGGAACTTGAATTTACAAAATTGTAAATTTCTCTATTTGAAAAATGTTGCTCATTTCCCAAATGTGTGCTTCAAAATCTTCTTGATTGACATAATCCATGTTCTCATTGCTAGAAGAATTGGTTTTCTCATTGCTTAAAATAATATCAGGAGGAGGATATTGATTACTGCTTATTTCTGGTTGTAATTGTTCATTCATAACAACATTATTTATTGGGGGAGAGTTATTTTTCTCCTGAAATCATTCTCTAGAAATTCTGTTTTCTAGAAGAGGATCATGTTTGACATTTTGAGCAATTGATTTTTCAATAGAAAAAAATGAATTTTCTAATTCTTGATAAGGAATACAGGGAAGAGATGTCAAATGTTTAAACCAACCCATTAATTGAAATTGAGGAGGAAAATATGTAGACTGAAATTGCATTAAAATTAATTTAAATCTTATTATCAAATCGTCTAAAAATTCACCTTCCATCCTACGCAATTCGGCTAACTTGTCAAACACATTTTCATAGCTGTATTTTTGAAAATCATGAAGGAAAACCTGTGAAACTTTGTCCCAATTATGTACAGAGGAAACTGGAAGTGATAAGCACCATTTTTTTGCTTTTCCTATTAAAGTAAGAATAAATATCCTACAAATAATATCTTCATCAATACTAAAATTATTGCAATTTAAGATAAATTGAAGGAGATGACTAAAAGCATATGTCTTACCATTGTATTTTACCTGAGACGGAATCTTGACTACCTTTACTGGAGTAGTTTTTGGATGAGGTCCAATAAAGTAACTCTGAGGAAATATTTTACAAAGGGCCATAGTAATTAAAATAAAAATATTCAAAGAAAACAATTCATATGCCCTCCTCCTAGTGCCAAAAATGTTGAAGACTCGGAATTATTTGCCTCAACATTATAAAGGAGACCACCTAGTCGAAACCTTAGAGCAACTCCTTTTCTCTTTGGGATGGTGGTTCCAACTAGTTAAACTAGGTTCAGTTACCTTCTCTCTATCTCCACTTGCTTAAAGTATGACTTTCACTTACCAATAGAGAAGAGACATCAAATCATCCCTCTTGTTGATCAGGCAAGAAAGTGATCTTTAAATGGATTTGGGGCTCATCCAAGCCACAGATAACTTTTTCCTCTTTGATAAGAGGGCTTCTAGGAATATAGAATTAAATCTAAATGCAAGAAAAAAGAAATAAATATTAAGACTATTTCAAAAAGGAAGATGTAGATCTAACGCAACCGAGAGAAAAGTAATTTAAATTATTGGGATTTAAACATGTCTAGCTTATAATGAATATAAAGCTAACGAATTAGTTCAATTAACTGATATTATAAATACCAAAACACATTTTGTTCAGAGATCTATTAACATGAATAATTAATCAACAACATTTAGAAAGTAGTTCACAAAATGATGATGATTATTAAATCAGTAACTCGAACAATTAAACAATAATATAAGGATATAGTTCACAAAATATTATTGTTTGTTAAATCAGAATTATAAGACTCATTTATGACTAAATAGTTACTCAGAAGTCAGAGTTCACTTCATAAGAGCGGAGATAAATAATAACTGATTATTAAGGAAAATTACTCACATTGACAATAGTGCACAAATACGAATAAAATGTCATATTTGTGCCATTATAAAATGAAATCAGTATAAAAGCAATAGTATTTTAATTACCTATTTATTGAAACGGTTTCTATGGCTCTGATCTCCAACAATCCTTTACAATGCTTGAACTTTTGATGTTAAAACAAGAGTTGCAATAATGCAAGCTTTGCTCTCTATACGGAATTCAGAATGCAAAATAAAAATCCTCAATTATCCTCCAAATCTGAGATTTACTCTCCTCTCACCTACAGTTCTAAATCCTCATTACAATATTTCTTTTAAGAATTCCATAATTGCAGAGAAAAGAAACCCTTTGTACATTCTACAAACCACTATTTATAATTTCCAAAAATGAATTCCAAAATAGGAGAGTTGTTGAAGAATCATTTTGCTACAACAATATTCATTGATCAAATTTCCTAATCTTGTATTTCTGAAGCAATTCCATTCATTGAAATCTTCTTTTTCTTATTTCTTCAACTATTTTCCTTTCAAAACCAATTAAAATCAAAATATTAAATCTGGTACACAAAATATCTCCAATCAAAATTTAATTCAATAAATAAATAAAAGGAAATCTGAGTTTTTCATTGATCCATTTAAATATCTTATTTGTCAGGGAGAACATAGTCGAATGGGTCTGCATTAAGTAGAGGCTATGACCAAATGAAAATGCGGAAAATTAAACTCAGAAAATTAATTTTGTTTACAAATTCAGATCTTGATTTTCTGCTACATTTTAGACTCATTTAGTGACAAAATTTGGTCATGCAACCACTTCATAAATATTCTCCATGATTTTATCTATCCAACGAGTCATCATGGGCCTCATTTGCTAAGTAAAACTCAAGTTATGAGCTTCCAAAGTTGAAAGAATCAAAATTGCTAGAATTCTGGAAAATTTATTGTCTGGGCCAAAAATATGATTTTTAAATTAAAATTCTAATCCTAAATTAAATTACCATTATTTCTTAATTAGCACTAATTTAATTGTAATTACAATATTAAACTAGATTAACTATAAAATAACTATACATATTAAATTTTAATTTATAAATTAAAATGAATTTAAAATATATATTATATATTATAGTAATATTATAATTAAAATTATATTAAAATATAATTAAAATATAATTATACATTATATATATATATATATATATATATATTTAATAAAATCCATACTAACAAACTCAACCAAAACAAACTTTCACATGGGCATGGAATAAGAGGGAGTGTAAATGATAAAGGGAGGAGGGAGATTAACGAAAAGGAGGATGACAAAGGTCAAGAGTCATAAGTGAACTTTATAATAAATAAAATAGTTACATAAAATCCAATATCGGAGGTTGGAGGGCAATACATATCGAAAGTTTTTTAAATGTGCACAAAATCAAAATGTCGATATTCTGATATCGGGATATCAGAATTTTTTAAATTTCGAGAAAATTAAATCAGAAGTTTTAAATATCAAAAGATTTATATCGGGGCTTTTAAATATCGGAAGATTTGTATTGGGAGCCTCTTTTTTTATAGGAAGGGAGGAGGTGAGGTGAAGTGGGGTCCACTTGGAGTGGAATTAAAAATTCTACAAAATGAACTACAACCACATTGCAAATTGAGATTTCCGATCTCATAATTTCTTTTAAAATTAGGAATTGGAATAAATTACCGAAATCCCGAAAACACAATTTTTAACTGTTCTACAATTTCTCTGGGTATTTTGTATAACGGTTACTAAAAAATTAAGAAAATAGTAAAAATTAACTAGGAATTAATATTAACAATGAATTACTAATTTAATTACAAAAAATAAAATAATATACATTTTGTATATTTTTTAAACTAGGCGATAAAAATTATCAAACATCGGATGAGCATCATTTGCAAACCGTCTAACCAAATGAGTTGAAACAGGTATTGATGGAACACTAACAAAAATTTGAACTCAATGAAGCAATCAAAATAGAAATCTGATGAAAATGGAAAAATGGAAAAATTGTAGGATACTTAACCAAAGAAAATACTAAAAGGTTATTTAGCCAAAATTTATGGAAAGGGTCCCCATTGTTTGAAATAAATAAGTCAAAAATGGGGTGTTGGGTTTTCCCTACAACATTGGTGACACAATGGGAAGAACCAATTATCTCTAGTTAAAGATAATGAACTTTTATCTACCTAAAAGTTAAAAATAATGGAGTCCATTGAATCGTCAAATAGTAAAATATTTCCACAGGTCTCACATAAATATATTAAGCAATATGAGTTTGAAAAGATAAGTACTCAAAAGCCAACATGAGTAAAAATCATGAATCCAAATTTTGAGAAAATATTATTTTAAAGTTACCTCGTATTAGAAAATAGAAGAAGGTACAGATAGGAGTTTTTTGCTAAAGCATATATCCATTGTTATGAATGTTCTCTAACATCACTTCGGTACCAACGAGCCTGAATAGTACCCCAACGAAGTTTTCTTTTATACCATACAAGCTTAGCCCCACTGCCAGCGACCATCCATAGCCTCAATGGGTTTACTTGTATTTCCCATGTTTCCTCTTTTAATCACCCTTTTGATAAGTGTGTTTTTGAGCTTTTAGTTTATGATGTATTTGAGTGAAAGAGGTGGGATGGTAACAAAGAATTATGTTAATGGATACAAAACTTTTATAATGTTGACTCCAAATTATTTTCTCGCGACTATCAATCAGAGGATTTTATAAAGTGGAGGGGTGGGAGAGATCCATTGAGTTAAACTCGGGTCGGTTCTTCCTTGAAAAGTTAAACCCTATCACTTAAAAAATATGTGTGTTTTTCCCTGAAAAATATTTAAAGCAAGACGGTTTTATGGTTCCATAAAAATATACTTTTAATGATAAATGAAATTAATTGAAATAGACAAGGTAAAGGTTTCCCATCTATGCCAACCATTGTTGGGTGAGTAAAATACCTTCCACATGAATTATGGCAGAGTCACCAAAATCAAAACATAATCGAAAGCAAAAAGAAAAAGAAATGGAAAGCAAACTTCAAAAATGAGAAAAGCAAAAAAATCAAAAGCTAAGAAAAAAATCCAAATTTAGATAATGAACTCCAACAAGATTAACTATACAAATGTCTCAACAAAAGAGTAAAAGAATATAAGCATGTGTACATTCCTTTTTATGTTGAGATTTTAAAATTTTATCTTGCAGAGTTATAAGAAATGAGACTCTCAAAATATTAAGAGTGAATAGTAGTTATGAAGTAAAATTCAGCCCAAATGAAAAAATCTCTGTCTGCTGCAAATTTTCTTGTTTCAAAGCAAAACCTGCATAAAAACATCTTAACCATTTTATAATAAAGGCAATGCTTAAGAAACAGATTAAAGGTTGTGAAACTCCCCAGTTTAGCTAATTCATAGATGATCATTATTGTTTCTCCCAAAACTTACCATTGGAAAATTTCTTTTGTTCTTACCTAAGAGATATCATCTTATCCAATAAAAGATAACTTCTTATTTTAATTTAGAAGTATGAAGAAGTTGAATTTTCTGAAATCCTATTGACTCAAAATCATCATTTATTAAATCTAATCTAAAGCAAGTAGTAAACTAGAAGAAAGCAATGTTTCGTGTCCGGGGAATCTGAAGTAAATAAAATCCACAGAAATGAGAATGAAGTGATGCTTCTTTATGAATTGTAGCGAGGGTTGTTCTCATAATATTACAAGTTTCTGTTGAAGCCCCGAAAATCGGGTCGACAACAAGGGGGATACCCACCCGGTCCGGACCTTAGTTGGCAGCTCCTTATCCGTTTGGTATAGCGGGTCCGACTGGGGATAACGGGACCAGTTTCCCGATCTTTGGGTGTGTGTGTGTGTGTAGAGTTGAACTATGCTGATCTAAGAGGAATTTAAAGCTAATCTAATGCAGACTCTTTAAACTAACTCTATGCTATTGTAATCTAGCGAGAAACAACACATCTAATCTACACTAACCCAGGGTGTATATCTTCTATTATGCGATCTAAAAAGATTTCGAACAATAACTGGTAATAAAGATCATTCAGGTATCATAAGAATAGAAATCATTTAAGATAAACCACTTTGCATAAGAAGTTAGGCAAAACAGTTGTGAACAGTATATCGCATAATAAGCTACTTATATGTCCACATAAACAATATGACTCTACCGTACAAAAGTGCCAAATGATAACCCATACATTCATGCAATAACATATAAATAACTAGAACTATAAATCACTTAAAGAACATAAGCAGAAATAGTCAAGAGATAAAAGTACCATTTATGACTGGTTCCACTCATAAGCTTCAAGCAACAATGATTTATCTCTCCTTGTTCTAACATCTACTAAGAGTACAGAAGTGCAACATCAGTAGCAGATATCAAACGCAAACATTAATAAACCTTGATCCATCCATTCATCAAAACCACCTCCGAGGGCACAAAAGTGCATGTACTAAGGATGAGTTTTTGACAAATCTCCGGACCCTTCTCTAAATGCCTGAGAAGGGTTTAAATACTGCTTGCTAATTAACTTGATTACATAAATTTAGGATCCGGTTTTCAAATGACCGTCCTTCTGATAAAGCAAACTACTTCTAAAATTAAATCTGACTCTGAACTATTTCTGTATTTTCTCCTTAGTGCTGTAAGCGTGCAACATTCGTCTAGGAAGAGTCGGTTGGTTGCCTTCCCCTTTCGTGTGTGCTATAAAAATAGAAGTAACAAGAGCTGGCACCACCTTTTCGTAAACTATCAGATATTTTAGAGAATCTCCCGCTGACTGAGTGTATACTTAGTGATAACCCAAATTTCCCTCAGACTGGTTCTGCTTTTGCTATTTCGGTTTCTGTCTTTGCGAATGACTTGATGAGTCAGAAGACTTTACTTTCTGAACAATTCTCTAGATTGAAAACTGCCTCCGTTCTTCATTCCGGGCTTTTCTGGCGTGTAAGTTTCAGGTCTCTTTGTAATCATGCTGCTTTTGTGCGCCTTTGATCCTGAGCTTCGGATGGCCTATCGGTCATTAGCATCTGTTGAGTGATACTCTGCAATCTGTAGTCCTATCGTATGTGGCACCCATTTCTGAAGAGATCTCTTCTGTGTTCTCCGAGCATTGGCGCTTTCCCTTTTCCTTAGATGTTTCCTGCAAAATTGCTCCATGTTATTTCCTGTTTTATAGTTTGCGTAAAGAAAAAGGGTAATGGAAATAAAGATTGATATGAAAGCTTCAAATCTTACGTGTGCATAATTATGACATTCAAAGTGAACTGACTCTTCGAAAAACGGAAAGCAGCGATTCGTACAATCATTAATTTCCTTTTTTAAGGCGCGCGCTTAATTCTGATTAATGGACAGCTTTCCTTGAATACTGCGCCGAGGAGAATTCGCGCTTATTGCAGATCGCAGATCGCGGATCGCAGATTTGTGTTATAGTATCGGCTCATCGCAATATCGCAGATCGCAGATTTGTCATTGTGTGCTACTTTACGCGATGTTGCGATATGCGACGTCGCACATCGGCTGTCAGGGATTTCTTAAGCTTTTCATTTAAGAGCGCTTATGGTGAATGCAATGCGATGAATTTCGCATCTTTCCTTCGTGGTTTGTTATGCTCTTAAAAGAAACATTTTCTTTGCTTTGCTGCGATAAAATTCTAAGGAAAAACAAAAATGTTCCTAGAGATGTTTGTTTGAATTTTTATTAAGGGTCCCCTATTTTCTTGGTGTTATTGCTAATATCAAACAAAGAGGGGGGGTTGGTGGCCACAACAATGGAGATTCACTGGGAAGAACTAGTTATCTCTGATTTTCTATTGAATTTCAACTTCCGAAACAGAAAAATTTTCACAAGTCTAAACTTTGTTATGGACAGATATAGTACATTATGTCTTATCCTATCAATGATATTTTTGTTTCAACCTTTCTCCATTCCAATCGTTCGCTTCCTGAGGTTTTAGTCCTTGCATGTACACCAGCCATTACTTGGTCTTTTTAAAGATAAAATGAGGTCATCTCTATTATGCTGGCCCTTTTAAAATATGCTCATTTACCGTAGGTAGAGCCTCTGCTGCCAGCAGGCGTCCATAGCCTCGACAGGGTTACCTATTACCCAGCGATGATCCTTTGTCCTGCTTAAGGCTATCAACAACTTTTTCAGAGAAAAACCCATTCTGATACTTTTTATTTTTTATTCTCTAAAGAACAATGTCTTGGTTTGGTGGCCAAATTATGACACAGTCATTCACTTGATTTACACTTTTGCTGAACAAGTTGGCTCGTGATGAGACCCCTTGTCTTTAGATTGCAACAATCTTAAGTCGTTGCCCTGTTTTGGTGGACAGTGTTGGCAAGGTTAGCAAGTTATAATATCTGTGATCATGATAAGCCGGCTCGTGATGAGACCTCTTATTCTTTGAGATACAGTGTTTTCTTGGATTATTTCTCTGAATGCTGCGATTTTCTTTAGCAGGGAGGAAACCATCGTTCTTCCTTAAGAAAGATCTGGACGATAATGATAGAGTCTGAAAAATAGCAGTTTTACAGAGAATACTCATTTTATTATTGATACCTTTCATTGTACTGATATAAAACAAGTTTTTTGCCAAAGGTTGCTTTCATAAAAATTTTCGAAGTTGGAACTAGTATCATATCTAGGTTAAAGATGGACTCTATCCGTCAATAATAAAGATCAGATTTTTTGAAAATTTATACTATTTGTACAAGCGAAAAATCAAAATCTAACAGAGGATTTGGTGTCCATTTGAAGTGAACTCCTGTATAACATCTCAACTGTTTTATTTCTAAGAAAGAAGAAAAACAAAGGCTATCCTACAATTTAGAGAGTAATTTCTATGGAAATATATTTTCAGGATTTGTCCATTAACAGGCAAAGGATCCTTTTTCTACCTGCTAAATCTTGCAACACAAACGTTGATGGGCTATGGGTTCTACAATCTGAAAAGGACCAAGCCACATTTTCTGTAATTTTGTATGTTTGCCCTTTTCTTCATGAGCCTTATCCCATTTCAAAACTAAATCTCCCATCTGAAAGTTTTTTCTGGTCATTATGCTTGAGTCAAAAGAGGATTTTATTAGCGCTTGGTGATGAGCGTGGGTTTTCTTAGCTTGTTCTCGTTGTTCTTCCATTTTAATTATTTCCATTTGTCTTAATTGTAAGGAGGAAGTAAATACCTCATCGATGTATTGTACTAAAGACAAGGAGGGAATCATTAAGTGAGTTGGAAGAACCACTTCCTTCCCATAAGCTAAGTTAAAGGGAGAAGTGCCTATTGAAGCTTTCCTCGTTATTCTATCTGCCCATAAAGCATTTACCAAGGTTTTGTGCCAATTCTTCTGGCTCTGGTCAACTATCCTTTTAATAATTCTGATTAGGTTTTTATTTGTTGACTCAGCCAATCTGTTTCCTTGCGGATAGTAGTTGGACGAATATTTCAGTTTGAACCCTCTTTTAAGTGCGAAATCAGTCATTGCATTCCCAGAAAAGTAAGAAGCATTATCAAAAATCAGAGTTGTCAGCAATCCGAATCTAGTGATTATAAATTGATCAATGAATTCAATGATGTTTTCAGAATTAGCTGTTTTGAGAGGTACCGCTTCTACCCATTTAGTAAAATAATCAGTTGTCATGAGGATGTACCTATGCTGCTTAGAAGAGTGAGGAATGATCTCACCTATTATGTCCAAGCCCCATTGACTGAATGGTTGCTCAATGTTTACCGGTTGTAGTGGCATGGACGGTTTCCTTTGTCTCCCTGCAGTAGTTTCGCATATTTTGCATTTCCTCACGTAATTGTTTGAACAGTGTGGGCCAATAATACCCCGCACGTAAGATCTTGTGTGCGGTAGCATCTCCAGCATAGTGTCCACCTGCGGGCCCATCATGGAGTTCCTGCAAAACCTTTTCGGCTTCAGTTTTCTCAAGACACCTAAGAAGCACAGAATCATAATTCCTTTTAAACAGAGCATCATTTATGAGCTGATATTGTTTAGCTTTTAATCTCAGGGCTCTTTTCTTGGTGTGATCCAAGTGTGCTGGAGCATACCCGTTTTTGAGATAATAGATGGTGTCAGCGTATAATGATTCTATATCGTTTAGGCTTACCTCATACGTTTGTATTTCCTCAGATGGGCTTTCAGGAATCTGCGATGCTCCAGCCAACATTTTGCAGAAGCCTTGACCTCTCATAATGCTTGCTCGTTTGATTTCAAGGTCGTATTCTTGTAAAGCAGTGATCCAATTCGCTCTTTTTTCACCCACATCTTTCTATATTAAAAGATTTCTTACCGTTGGAAACGGTACTATGACCTTGGTATGGGTTTTAAGTAAGAAAGGTCTGAAATATTTGATCGCTTTGAAAACGGCGTATGCCTATTTCTCCACGTCTGAATAATTAAGTTCAGCACCTTGTAAATTAGAGCTAAAAAATGCGATTGGAGCTTCCGCTTTCTCTTTATTCGCTTGAGTTAGAATCGCGGCATATGATTTCTCTGAGGCGAATGTGTATAAGATAAAAGATTCTGAAAAATTTGGGGTTGCTAAAGACGGAGCATTAATGATAGCTTGTTTGATCAGATTGAATGCTTCATGCTCATCTAGACCCCATTTGAAATTTGAATTTTTTTTTATCATGGTTTGCAAAGGAGAAACAATTCTTGAAAACTCTGGGACAAATCTTTTCACAAAATTGATTTGACCAAGGAAAGATTGCATGGCATTTTTATTGTGAGGTAGGGATATTTCGGAAATTTCTTTGATTCTATCAGGTTCAATGTGAATACCAGTTTTTGATACTATAAATCCTATAAGTTTTCCTTCACTTAATGCAAAAAAATATTTCTTTGGGTTAAGTGAAATTCCATACCTTAAACATCGTTGAAAGATTTGTTTCAAGTCTCTGAGATGGTTGCTTTGCTTCTTGGAGTACACTGTTATATCATCCAAATAAATCACTACGGCTTTATTGACTAAACCCTTGAATGCGATGTCCATAGCTCTCTGAAACGTAGCGCCGGCATTGATCAAACCAATGGGCATCTTTCGATATGTGTATGTGCCCCATTTGGTTCGGAATGTGGTTTTTAACTGATCGTCGGGATGTACCAGCACTTGGTTGTATCCTGAAAATCCATCCAAAAAAGACATTAGTTCTAAGCTTGCTACTGCTTGTAATATCTGCTCCATAGGAGGGAGAGGAAAAATGTCTTTTTGACAGGCTTTGTTTAGATTCTGAAAATCGATGCAGATTCTAATATCTCCGCTTTTCTTTCTAACGGGTACCATATTGGAAACCCATTTGGAATTTCTAACGGGGAAAATTATTTTGCCTTTAATAACTTATTCAGCTCAGTCTTTATTTGGTTTTCTAGATTGGGGTGGATTTTTCTGAGTTTCTGTTGGACAGCTTTTTCATTGTCAATCATAGGGATAGTATGTCGAATAATGGAAGTGTCGTACGTCTTCAACTCATCGTAATTCCAGGCGAAAACATTTTTGTATTGTCTCAAAAGACGAATATATGCTAGTTTCTCTTCAGGAGCTAGGTCGTGGCCTAGATTAACGTTTTGTGGTTTATCATCGGTTCC